>JAHWFP010240084.1:40943-56508 GCA_023313725.1 Lithobius niger
ACGTGAAAGCGAGCGCTAAGTCTTATTGCATGTAAGCTATGCAGGATTTCAAGTATCATCCGGTGAACAGTTCTAGGAAACCACTTTTTAAAAAGGTTTTTGCACCATGGGATATTTTTCATGTTGCTCGTGTTGAGGTTGTGAAGGGCATGAACACGCTTACTCAAATCAATATAGAGCAGTGACACGACGTAGTATTATTGTATATAACCTATGCTGGAGCCTTAATGGGTTAGCTGCAAGGGGCACTGCAGAGAGAAACAGACGGGCGTCATACTGAAGCCGATGCTCTGAAGAGTGATTTCTTAGACCTAAAACGCGCGATTTTTGTTGTTGGAGAAAACAACGTTATTTTGAGCGTAAGAAATCCGCTCTTCCGTTGTTTTTCCCTCCATTTTTATGTAGTGTACCTTGTAGTTATGCCCTCCAAAACCCATACTTGGAGCCAATATGGCGCAAATGTCACTGCTCTATAGTAGTGCCAATATGCATCCATTAGTATTAAAAAACGCCTAAGGGTATGAAATACGGATGTAAGCCTTAAAAAACTTACAGCCCTAAAGGAACAGATATTAGAAAAAGACATGTTAGCCATCAGCGTTGCACTAATCAAATACCGAATTTCGTTGGTCTAGGCCCTATGTCAGTTCTGGGAGAAACTATAGGATTTCAAAGTTTGACGTTTAACATGGAAGTTCATGCAGCGGCTTACATAAAGACTGCTACCGCGGTCCTTGAATACATTAAAAGTTATTTGATTACATCAAATGCATTCAAGAACATATTTTTAACCATGGCTCGTTTTCGGCACAATTGGGAAGCAGTCGAAAAGAAATGCTATTTTTCTAGTCAGGCCAGAGGAAATAAATCATCTCCACTGGAAACGGCATAATAACAGCTTTTTTTCAGAATATTTTTGGACCTTCGGTGAGTAAGGGGGGATTATTTTTCAGGGGGCCTTCACCGAAGGGGGCTGCATCGAAAATTTGGAGGTCGTATTTTCGGTTCCTCCGAATTCCCCCTACCCCCGACGTAAATAATAACTGGGTGTATGCTCCCGTAATACACTCTAAGGAAAAAATAAAGAAATGATTTTCAAAAAGGTATCTGCAGTGTGACATCGTAGTATGAATATATCGTATCTGCATCAGGTCCACCACGCTTTACCCAGCGGGCGTATACCAGTATTCACATGTCTACACTCGGCCGCCATAAAATACGCCGCATTCCTCAATTAGGCGAACAATACCGTCTACCTCTGGTGCGTAGTACGTTGCAGCAACAACTAAATAAAGAACCGCTATTTTGCATGGCGTAATAACTTATATCCCGCGATGTAGGAAGTTGGGGAGCCAGTCTATTATATGTCCACTCACTGGACTGCAAGCAGACGCGTTTTTTACTTAAAGAATGCGGCCGCTCCGCCAAAAGAGTGTCCTGTAACCAAGAGGGCAAACGCATACCGACGAAGTAGCGACTGGAACTTTACAGATCAGTGCTAGAGCTCGAAGAGCGGGAAGGAAGGACGTGACTAAAAAAAAATGGCGTCTCTTTTCACCCTAAAACAGGCTGAGCGGGTCTTCGGACACCTGAGCGGTTTCGAACGCGCTTCGCTTGGCCTCTTTCCACCTGCAAACCTGCCCACTGAACGAAAACGGGGGAGTTGGGGAACCACCAGTTCAAGCACCTTATAGTCTACTAACCCGGGCGTATATGGTAGTATAATCCACTCTTTCCCGCCATACGACTAGCCTTTTGTTGGTTCGGAAGCAACAGACGATACGAGATGTGTGTTCTTTTTGTTACTTTAGATTGAGTAGCCAGTTTCACGTAATTTGCATAAAAATTAAACGAAAAACTACTAGGAATCAATAAAGAGTTTTGATAAGAGCGGGAAATGTTGGATAACGTTAAAGGGATATACCTCCCAGCGCCATTTTTCTCGATCCTCCACATCAAGTACGGCCCCAAAGGTCTATTTCCTTATCGTTAGTCTTTCCCTTGCTAAAAATCCTTTTTAAAATGTGGCGTCTAAGAGATTTTCTGTTGAATATAATGGAACTTTATTTACTAACGACCCGTCACTAAATGATGCATTGCGCGCGTACAATAATCATGAAGTTTCATCTCTGCGTATACATCTACTAATTTTCTAATAATTACCATGAGATCTAAAATATAATAGACTAGTGTGGTAAAAATTAAAATTAATTATTCCAATAGATAGCCGAAGCAAAATTATAAGACATTAGTCTAGAAAATTATAAATTGTGATTTTAAAATACGAGAATCATTCCGGTTTGTGACTTGATCGTTGACTTGATTCTGTCTTGTGTACTATTCACAAAGCCAACGAGACAGCAGCTATGCGAGGAACGCAACTACCACCGTAGCCGACCTTGGCACTGTAATTGCTCGGATGACGATCTGCGCGTAGCTGTAATTTGGCACGCGGAATGTTATAAGGCAGGCCGGGTGTCCCTTTAAGACTCTATACTAGCTTATGATGGATAACAGCATCCAACTTTCTGGCGTATTATTATACTACTTGAAATGCCTTAACTTACAAATAAAACAAAACAAAAATGCCTTTATAAATCATTGATTAACACAGCAGCCAAGTAGTTCACAATCTATACATGGTGTTCGAAAGCTCATGATGAAATTCCCTGATTTTTCCAGGTTTTCCAGACCAATACTTACATTTTCCCTGATTTTATTTTCGGTCGAAAGAAGGTGCAGGACAGGGAAATTTTTTTTTCACATTTCACTCAGATCGCAATAACTATACATCACGTTACTTTTTAAATCAAAAATTACATTACCTTAATCAAGGGCTCCCACAGAATGGCAAAAAGGGGCGGGCTCGAAAACTGAGAAAGGACACAATGATCAGTCTAAAGGACATGAAATTACGTGACAGTGACACGCGCACTGGGCAGAAGCCTCAACTCCATCCCTTTCCGTGTTGGATAAGAAAGCTTACATTTTAACATTTTATGCTCGCAGCATTTTTCCTAACATTTTTTCTGCGTAAAAAGGGCAGTCACGTACGGGGGGGGGGGGGGGGCGCTTGAGCCTCAATAGCCCCATTGTAGGGGCGCCCTTGGCCTTAATTGGTAGTGATAAAGAGTAGGAAGGGGCATAATCTGAGGAAAACTAGAAACGCACTCAATGCGTACCTATTTTATTAGGTACTTAGGCCTAAGGAGTTTTTGCTTTATCAAAAATGAAACGTAAGGTCATGAAGTTTTACAGCTTTTTTTATATTGGTTTCGTTCCTTTTTTTTTTGCTTTCGTTCTGTTTTATTTTGCTTTCGTTCTTTGTTATACTGTGCGCAATACAAAGCGGAACGAAAGCAATTTAAAAGGGAACGAAAGCAAAATAAAAAGGAACGAAACCAACTTAAAAAAGCTGTAACTGAAATAAAGTAAAGATTTTAAAAGTATAAAATGGAATTTGAGTTAGCTATTCTTTATAGATGAAAAAGACTTTCCAGAAAATGTTGAAATTCCCTGACTTTTAGTGTATGTTTATCAAATTCCCAGATTTTCCCCTGAATTTGCCAGACTTGATAAATTCCCTGAAATTTGGCTATCCTGTTTTCCAGTTTTTCCAGGTAGAACGCCTTCCTAAAAATACACTGGAAATCACAACGTTTTAGCGTTAATCGCGAGACCTAGACGTTGTCAATTAAGCCTATTACAAACAATTTAAAATACCTAGAAGTACAATGGGGAATTTAATTTCAAACCGTCTGAGTGAGAAGGGGTTTTAAAATTCCTTGACCCATGGTACTTCTAGTGCATTTTCCTCACTGCATTATGGCAGTAGGGAATTTTTTGAAAAGGGCAGAGATAATGCGCGCCCCCCCCCCCCCATTCGTGCACGCCACTGGCTAATGGTCTAGTAAGAATACGGGCGCGTTTACGCAGCATTCGCCTCTTCATTCTCGCAGCTAGAACTCAATCGCGATGGCAAAGGTGACATTGCCATGGTGACAACGCTAAGTTGTTAGCTAAATCCGACATCGTTTGAGTAAATACTTGCTGTCTTATAATCCGTGCCAATAATATAAAGAATTCCTCATGACGAAACAATTTTCCCAAACACTTCTGAACTCACGTTATTTGCTGTTTTCGTTGCGAAGCGGCAGACATAAAACCGCAGCCATGTTGGCATTTGACGTGATTTCTAGCTTCTAGCTGCGAGAATGCAAAAGCGAGTGGTTGCGTAAAGGTGCCCAGAAACGTTGCGTTTTACAGGGCATTTTACTATTGTGTAATACTTGACTACTGTTTTTATGAATCCATCTCGTAAGGAATTTTAAAAAGGTTGGTTTTTTGGCCTGATGGGTCGCTGAGTCGGAAAATCAGTTAATGTATAATTGATGAGTGGACACTATTATGGTCAACGTTTATTGAAATGTACTGGCTACAGAATAAAAGGGGGGCGAGCCTCCTTCTTTGGTCAAAACGATAGATCCTATATATATACCAGTTAGTTCGTCAGTCCTTGATCTTCAAGTACTCCTTTGGGTCCCCGTGCTCTAGGCGACCAGATCGTGCGGCCAGTGGTCGTCGCGACCAAAAAAACACGGCCACGTCCGTTTTCCCTTGATTATTGTCGATTACGTGGTGAAAAATGAACACGGAGCAAGCATTGTAGTCCTGTGGTCGCCTGCACGCCGCCCGGGAGCATAGTGGCCGCCGCGACTGACTGGCCGCAACGGCCAAGTGCACGGTGCTGCATATACCATAAGCATTCTCATTGGTCACAGCGACCTGATCACGCGGCTTGGTTACCTAGTGCGTGGGTGCCCTTATACTGTTCATACTTATTCGTCATATCTCCAAGTGAATAGCATTTACGACTTGCTTTTTTTAAAAACCTTTGAATCCAAACTTGGAATTTTGTTGAGAAAAGTCATGTTTACTGACGCTCCTTTGAATCCCAGCTTTGAGTTTTCATGAGGAGAGTCACGTTTACAGGCACACAGCAGTGCGTCATCCTTTGAACCCCAGCGTTGAGTTTTCTTGAGGAAAGTCATGTTTACTGACTCATACCAGGACGTCATCCTTTGCATCCCAGCTTTGAGTTTTCTTGAGGAAAGTCATATTTACTGACTCATACCAGTACGTCATCCTTTGCATCCCAGCTTTGAGTTTTCTTGAGGAAAGTCATGTTTACTGACTCATACCAGTACGTCATCCTTTGAATCCCAGCTTTGAGTTTTCTTGAGGAAAGTCATGATTACTGACGCACACCAGTACGTCATCCTTTGCATCCCAGCTTTGAGTTTTCTTGAGGAAAGTCATGTTTACTGACTCATACCAGTACGTCATCCTTTGCATCCCAGCTTTGAGTTTTCTTAAGGAAAGTCATGTTTACTGACTCATACCAGTACGTCATCCTTTGCATCCCAGCTTTGAGTTTTCTTAAGGAAAGTCATGTTTACTGACGCATACCAGGACGTCATCCTTTGCATCCCAGCTTTGAGTTTTCTTAAGGAAAGTCATGTTTACTGACGCGTACCAGTACGTCATCCTTTGCATCCCAACTTTTGAGTTTTCTTGAGGAAAGTCCTGTTTACAGACGCACAGCAGTGCGTCATTCTTTGAATACCAGCTTTTAGTTTTCTTGAGGAAAGTCATGTTTACTAACACACAGCTGTACGTCAGTCAACATGACTTTCCTCGAGAAAATTCCAAGCTGAGATTCAAAGGTTTTTTTTTTAAAGGTTTTAAAAAAACATATTCTAAACCGTGATGGCATTTTTTGTGGCACACCTCTTCCTTATCGCGTGGTGTACCATAGGTAGGGTAGTGAATTCTATCCTATGAATAGAATACCATGTGGCAATTAGTAATGGTGAACCTGAACGACATCATTCAGTATTCAGAAAATCTGGTTATCATTCTGAAAACCGTGTCAGTGCTTCATCTCCTCTTTCTCTGGGTTTTTCTGCGTAAATAAAAAACTTCCGGTTTTCCCCTTTATTGCAAAAAAATATCATCTTTTTACCCGGCTTGTTGCTACCTTAATTTTGAAAACGGCTAACATGATTTCACAGAATATTCAGCTACATCTATTATTGACTAAAATTAAAATAAATTACATTTTAAACGAGGAAAATTGTTAATATGCTTAAAATATAAATATTTATTATTTTACGTGCGGTTAACATGTTCGGTTCTTGTTATTTTAGTTAGAAATTTGATGGATTGGAACACAACAAAGCAATGAAAAGTTGGGTTAGACACCGTTAGTTGAAAAAATCGCAACTTAGTACCGAATTTTTCCTGTTTTTAATTTTTCTTCCCTTGAAGAGCGTTTTTCCTCTAAAAAAGGAAAAATTACCTGGTAGTGGAAGCAATTAAATCTGCGATAATGTTAGTTCGGCCCTAATGCGTTATGAAAGCAACAGGCATATAACAGATTTCAAGAAACAATAAATAGTGTAGGAAGAAAAGTTAAAAAAGCAGACTTTGCCAGCACTTTTATGATTAAAATCCAGATATTCACGTTAAAGGCCATTCATCTACAACCTCAAGTACTAACAGCGTAGGTATCGCAGTTGGCATTATTTTAGCATCACACACCGTAGAAAGTAATGTATCCGAACAGGTACAGTGACGTTGATATTGATGGTCTTTGTACCAAACAAACAAGCTCACTGCTGAGCATGTCAGATATTCCAATAAGGTTTTATGGTGTAAAAAGGATTGAAGTAGGTAACTCACAAATGTTTCTTTGTTGTCGATGTTATCGTCATTCTGCTTACTTTTGTACTATATAGCCCTACAGCGATTTATGTTTTGTTTTATGGCAATCATTGTTTAACTAATTTTCGTAGGTTGGAATTTGTTTTAGATGTTCTTACGTCTTTAGTAAAGTAAAGCACTAAAAATCAGAATTCATCACGACAGGTAGTATATAATCTACAAATTACAATTTACGACGTTTCGGCTCAAAATTCAGAACCGTTTTCATGCAACATAAAAATAAAAATAGGTTACATCCTGGTTAGTATTGTAGGACAAAAAGAGGCACGTAGTCATTAGTCAAAATTGTTTGTCACAACCGATTATGACTGCCCGATAGTCCAGTTTTTGTCTGGGTATCGATAGGCCTGTTTTTATCCTCGGCTTATCATTGACTAATATGTAATTTTAGCCCTTTATTTCTATTTTTGTGTTGCATGAAAACTGTTCACGAAGGCGTTTCGAGCCGAAACGTCATCGCTATCTAACTTTAAATGATTCGAATTCTTATGTCTTTAGATTACAGATTTTGAAAAAGACTACGTTTGGAATAAGCAATTTAAACGGAGTGCATTTTAACGGGTATCTGGTATGACTACCTCAGTAAAATTATGTTGTCTTTTTCGAGTTAAGGGACCAGTCATTATTTATGGTGGGCGCGGGGGGGCCGCCCAGAGGAAATAAAAATGTAACCATCATAATTTCCTGTAGCTAAATTAAGTAGCTAAATTAAGTAAGTGGCACTCCGCACCGACAAGTTTCCACTAGTTGTAAGGAAAACGTGCCTCGTTTTTAACGAAAAGACACGTTGGATTAAGTAATAGTTATTGGTGAGAATCGAGCGGGTATCGACTTTTAACCCACGGCTGAGATGATTGGCCCTGCTCGAGTATGAAAAGGTCGAGAGCGATTGCATATACTCGAGCAAGGCCAATCATCGCAGCCGTGGGTTAAAAATCGATATCCGCTCGATTCTCACCTATAAATGTTTTATACCATGGTTGGGACGTCAAGCTAACTCGTATATTAAAACGTGTTTGTGTTTTGTGAAAATTGCTTCAATAAAATGGTGATTAATCAGTATCCTGATATGAATGAAGGTCATTCCATTTTAGTTTATGGAGGGTGGAGTGGTTGGTAGACGGACGAGTCCTTTGCGGCAACTTTGTGGAGGGAGGGGGAGTGAGTGGGAAGGAGACGAACGCGTCGTTTTGCCATTTTTCACGCTAGCAAGTTCTCTAGGGTTTTCGAAGCTTTTCGGGATGAAAAAACTTCGATTAGAAGACGCAGGGATAGAAAGACATTGTGCTGGGACATTCTGGAAAGGTATGCAATTCATTTTGTGCGTTAGTAGTTTGAGAATTGTTAAAAAAGTACGGTAGTAGGGCATCGGTATGAATGAAGGTTGTCACATTTTAGTTTGTGGAGGGAGGAAGGTGGGGGGAATTACGCGCAGTAAATAAGCTTAGCTATGGGCCAGACATGTGAGAGTTTTATTCCGTTTAAGTAATTCCTTTTGTACGTTTTTATTGCGTTACGTTTTTTTGCACGCTGTATTTGGTTGTTGGTGTGTGCGTTCCCGGTCGTGTGATCCGGAAGTGTCAAAAGTGTGGGTTATCGGCAAAAGTGTGGGGTAACTTGATAACCCACACTTTTTATGATGAGGCACACTTCCGCTCACGGTTAACGGGATTTAACCTACTGAAATTTATCACGGCGTTAAGTTAGCGTGACGTCACAGCCATGGTATAGAAATGTTTTATAAAACACCGATGTTCCAATGTTGTGTCGAGTTTCATACAATAAGAAGGGGGTTTATTGAACAAACTATACTTGTAGTACTGGCACACTGCTACTGTCGGTACTGGTACACTACTAATAGCTTCAAACTTTGCAAACACATATCTGAGGCATTTTTTAGAAATTCTGACTCCTAATTTGTGTCATTTTTGAGATCCAAAAATGACTTTTTCTTCTAGTTTGGGCAATGTTTTTTGTGTGATCCCCCTCTCGATGAGACCTAAAAAATGTATGAACCACGACGCCCAAAATGTTCATGTTCCCCCATAGCCACCCCCTATTTCCTCCGGCCTTCCCTGGCAATAAATAATCATCGGTCCCTAATCACAATGGAGAGAAATGGAACTGCAGTGAGGAGGTAATTCACAATACAACTTTTAAAACGTAATAAACAACAAATATTAAAGTAGCGTGCGTGCAACACAGACCAGTAACAATACGTGACTCATGTAAAAGAAGAAAAAAAAATCGCAACAACTTTTAAGTTCTTTTCATTTTAAGATCGGCTATTACGCAACTTGTTCGTGTTTTGGTGTTCGATTGGCAGCGGCCATCTCGATAACTGCTGTTGCTGGCGATTTGAGCGGGGAAACTGTTTTAATAAAGGCGGTTTTTTACGAGTGAGTGGAAGCGAACGCAGCCGTTGTGGCCACGCCATCTGCCGGGACGAAATGGCTGGAGAGGAGAGCGCCTGGCCTGGACGGCCGGCCATGCAAATAAAATGGGGCTTGACCATCCCAGCTGACCACTCGCGCAGCCTGCCACCAACACCGGACCCACCCTCGATAAAACGACGTCACTCACCAAAACACCTGTCTTATTACGACTGATGAGGTAGATAAGCTGAAACTGAACTACTCCGTGTTCCGTCCGATGGTGCGCTGCGACTTCCGTAGAAAATTAAAGGAGAGCTTCCGTAGATTCGGTGGGGTCTTTCCATTGCTTAAAAGGGGGTTGCTTGTGTATTTGGGTTCCGAAGGGTAAAAGTAAATGTCCTCAAACCGCCGAAATATTCATCAGAGCGAAGCTGGACGCCGTAATAGAAGGGGGGAAGGCGAGGCAGCGTGTGGTGTTTGGTGTTTCTATGTATATGTGTCTTGTTTGCTACTATGGTTATAATCTGAATGCAAATTTTATCTCTAGCTGGTCTCAGTCTGAATGGAAGAAAGTTTTTATTTTACGATTCCTTGTGTTGTGTCGGAAGGGGAAGGCGGGGGTGGGGGAGGGATATAGTTTGTTAGAAATGGTCCAACGGACATCGATTTGCTAAAACTACGACTCTTTTAAAACAAAATAGGAAATAAATAAAATAACATGCAGGTCTTTTGTTGTTTGGTGGTCGTACGCGTCACGCTAGGGTATATAATCGTTATTTATGCAGAAACCATAAAACGAAAAAAAAAAATCTTCCCGGTGCAGACATGCAAAAAAGAATGAATGGGGTGCGTCTCTACACACAGCTACCCAAAACCACACGTGTAAATCAATATCGCATGACTGCTGTCTAAATTTAGTCTACTTTGCATATTTTGAAAGGAAGCTTGAAACATTAATTTGCATATCGACGAGTGACCCTGGTCGAATGTTCAACCCAAAAAAATAAATAAGTAAATAAAATAGAGGTTGTCACGCGACCTAGGCATTATGGATGAGGACCATTTTTGTTTTTGTTTTTATTTTCAATTTTTAATTTAATCACCGCTTTGGATGACTGGATTTTTTTTAATCATTGCTGATGCTTGATTTTTATACTTGAGTGCTAACCAACACGCTTTCAATTTCCCGCCGGTTATTGCAGTTTAGCATGAGCATTTTCAGATGTGGTAATTAGTACTTTTTTTTTTTACAGAGGACAACTATAAAATATTGTCTACTATCAGGAGTTTATTGGCGGAGCGGTGCGAGCGTAGCGTAGCCTACAACGGACGCCAAATTGCAAAATGTTAGATGGTTGGTTGCGCTTCTGTCGTATGGGTTGGCTACAGCGAAAGTTCCGAATGTTATGAAATTTGCTACGTCGCTTGAAACCCCCAAAAGTATTGTTAAGCTCAAATTTTGCATAAATCAACCAATTATTATAGAAGAAATTACACTTTTTCGATTTTAACGATCTAACACTCACCATTTGGAATCCTGAATAGCATACACCATGTTGCTGGTAACCAAGTGTACTTTTCTAAAACATCGGCAAATTAAAAACTTCATTAACAATTTTTTTCGATGTAATTCAACGAAATGATAACATTAGATCATCGAATTTTATCCATAACAGACTGTAGGCAATCGTAAAAAAAAAACAAAGATTCAATTAATGACAAGTAGTCGCTTCATTTGAAAATAATGCTCGGAGAATTCAGTTGAAATGTCGATTAAACATGCTCTTTAGACTGGCTAAGGGAATCTCACATTTATACCTTAAATTCTCGTAAAGTCTCGAAGCTACGCTACACGAAACGAAGCTACGCAGCAGACAAATACGTTTATACCACAGTACAAATTATTAAATCGTTTTTGTGTAAGTTTTGAAATTCCATTTTACCAAGGCAACACAAGGGTGCTGTTTCTAAACTAGAGGGATGTCTGAGGGAAGTGAGGAAAGCTGTTTCTTAACTCGAGGAGACTGATCGAAACTCCTCCCACTTTACGTAGGCGTGACGTCATGGAGCTGAGATGTTGCTGAGGAAAGTGAGGCAAGTTTTGTCTCGCTCACTTACTGATCCAACATGGCTGCCATCACGCATTAGTAGCTGAGATGGTCGTGTTTCTAAACTGTAGGAAGTGAGATATGGAAAATGTCTAAATTTAGAAACAAAATCCAATTAAACAGAGATTAATAAGCATTTGTATTATGTTCCTAATAACATTTCTCTCACTGAAAATAGATGTGGCAGCGATTATTGCTAATTTTTCTAATGTTGAAAACGACAAGTGAGGCAGTGGTGTTTCTAAACTGATCGGTTTTGGTGACGTTGAGGGGCGTGGCTTAGAGGAATCCATCTCACTGTTCCCTCTAGTTTAGAAACACGCCCATACTCTCACACCTTGACGCGTGATAAATTTCGAACACAGTTCTGCTACGTATGTTCAATCTAGCACGATATATGGTAAACTGCGTTTACCGGACTAGCAGATTCACGGCTTAAGGCGCAGCCAGCATCGACACCTCCGCTTTGAGATTATGGGATGGCAGCCACCATAATGATTGGCATGGGGTACAAAATGTTCGAGAAGCACAAGTCGGACGAGTAGGGAAAAACACGCATGGCTACACTAGTTACACTGTTATACGCTTTGCAAATTTATCCTGGCACAGGAAAAAAGTTTGCACTAATTTTTTAATAGCTGTTCGATTTTAGAAATAGATTTTTGCATCATTTTTAAGATATACAGTATTTTCACATTTTTGGTAACTTGCTCAATACATATTTACCTGAATCGCACAATTACGACAGAAATGATGAATTATGGGGTGTAATCCTACAATATATTTATTTATTTATTTTAATTACAAAAATATTGTAACCCCCTACAAAGAGCATGACAGCAATTTCAAATTAAAACAACAATTCCACGAATCTCATTCTGGCGAGAGCAGAGACGAGAAAGGCGTGATAGGGGTACATTAAGAGGCGCCGCCATATTCTTCTTGCCTGAATGAGATTCGCAAAATTATTGTTTTAATCTGAAATTGCTGTTATGCTTTTTATAGGGGGTTACAATAATTTTGTAAATAAAATAAATAAATACGTACATTGTAGGATTAGCTTTTGGCGAATCTCTTCAAATCTCATTCAGACGAGAACCGGAAGTTGGCTCTCTTCATGTTGCTTTGTTGACGTCGGTCAAGCGGTGGATGGAAGGCAGATTGCGAAGGTTTGTAATGCATTGTTTCTAGCACAGTTGCCACGCCCTGGTTCAATAGGGAATAAGGGCTCCAGCAACCAGGGTTGGCTTGGTATTTGCCAGGGGTGGTTTTTACCAGGTTTTTACCGCCCTAGGATAAACTATTTTTTCCCAGTTATTCCCAGTTAAAGACAGGTGTATAGCGTGTAAAATATAATTATATTAGTTTTAAACATTAAATAGTGTTAAATATAATTAAAAGTGTCTTTAATTCAAAAGATTAGATTTAAAATGTGTTTGCTGATGCAACGTTTACATAGGAAAATGAACATAGGAAATGGAGGAATTTCCCCCAAAATCAGAAAGAGAAACCAAAACCAAATACAGTATTCCCATTATATTATGTAAGTTTCTAAGTTAGCAGTTTCACTACATTTTGTTACTTGGATTTAGTTTGAAATAGAATTACTAAGTACTACTATTAGTGTTAATGAGACGTTACGCTCCCAACTTAAAAAATGCCATGTAATAAAAAAATAATTATAAAAAATAACATTTTTCCCACTTACCAGGTTTTTACCGGTATTTACCAGTGCCCTGTCCAAAACTAGTTTTTCCCGGGAAACTGCCAACCCTACCAGCAACATCAAAATCACGACGCTTCTGGAAATATAAATTAATTACCGAGAATGGGAAACCTAACTGTTATGGCGTGGAAAACGAAGAGTTAGAAAGGAAAGAAAAATACTTTTGGTTCTAAAATAAGAGCAACGACGCCTCAAACAATGTTTGAGCCGAGTGTGCAGTTTGTACTCGAACTCGGCTCGTCGGCTCAACTTAAAAAACTGATTCCGGACAAAATGTGGTACCTGCACCAATTTTAGACCGGTTTTTGATGTAAAAAAAAACACAATAGTATGCCTCGATGAGAGCCTTCCAATGGTATGGATACAATCAGTAGCACATGCCGTTTTTCATTCATTTTATTAGCACTGTGAATATTTCTTCAACAGGATGGAAGTTCGTTGAATAAGGATGGAATAATATAAGACACTCTTTTACCATATGAGTTTCTCCAAGATAGAATCTACAACCATGCACTGTTAGTTGCACAATAATAAATAAAATATATGTCTTGCAAATTGAGCACGACCGGTCAAGTAAAGTGCTGGATTCCGCTTATAGCCAGCCATGTTAAAGCTTTCAAAATTCTGGCCGATGCCAGAATGGACCTAGTTTTGCTCCATTCAAAAGTCTCCCGAAGGAGAAGACCAAAGAGAGTTGATGGTAGTAATGAGTTCCATGCCAGAACCACTCGGATGCTGAAGAAATAATTCGTACAATTTCAATCATGAATGGGGGATGGTCAATTTTTTGCTGTGACCCCTAGCTTTTGCAAAAGAACTCAGTTCCAGTACCGAAAGCTCAGTTAGTGTTAACCCGAGCACAATTTTGAATACGAGGAAAGGTTCGCTTTCATACGTCTAAGTTTACAGTAAGGTCCAAATGTTTCAGCCATTGGGTACATGTTGGATGTCTCACACCAAAGAATGATTTGTTGAATTTTATCTGCACCAACTCTCGATAGCACAGAGCATAAAGGGGGCATTAAATCCCCCCTTCCCCCCCAACACACACACTAGAAAAAATATTTATTTATGCCACAATCCCTCTGGTCAGCCCTGCTTAAAATTAGTTTGTAATACTAACTCAGTACACACTAAGATTTTTTGATATGTTGATATCCATTATAAAGGTCCAGGGGTATGTGGAAAAAATACGTTCAAGCTGAGCTTAGGTAAGGTTGAAGCTAAAGATGCGAGTATTTAATAGCATATTCTGTAATTCTATAATAATAGTGTTTAGGAAATAATATGTGGTGGTATTATTCTGGCAAGTGCTTTTAAATTTGTGAGGATAATAAGTAAACTGTGAGTGTCAGGTTTCCACTTTTAACAATATAACTTCTGTGGTATCTTGACTAATGTTGTATGAAATCAATATCCAGACATTTTTGTTATTTCTTTATTATGCGCAAATATACATATTTACACATGTTGGTGCTTCAACAGCTGATTAGGGAATGACCCAGAACACACATTTACAATAACCCACGTTAATCATAGTTGGTAGTACCACCTAGTATTAGCATTAATAATTGATTAGATATATTAGTTAACATATTATACTATCCCCCTTCAAAAAAAGGGGGGGGGGCATGAAGGGTGTTTAGCTGGAACTCTTGTTTGTTTAATGACGTAACTCTGTAAGTATGATACAAATTCTTCGGAACGAAACTGATGTCTGTTAGCCGATACAACTTATAAAGGTAGTCCATACCCCCCAAGCATTTTGTCTAGACAGTCGATTGCAGCTTCTGTAGCTGTAGATTTCATCCTTTGACATTGTGATGTTTGTTCTTTTCTGCAAAATCCATGTGTATCATTTCCCATGGCCTACATGGCCAGACCCAACAATGTTGTGTAACTGTAGAAGGTGTTTGTTGATTCTTGGAGCAAGCATGACAATTTCGTACTTCTGATTCGATATCATGGTCCAGTCTAGGTCCATGAAACGGCTTTCACGGGACTCATACCAGGATGTGCATTGTGAAAGGATGAAAGCAATCTTGATCGTAAACGAGAGGGTGTAATGACGCTCATCCCCCGCAACAAGCAACCATCGTCCAGAAAAAGTTCATTATGACGAAGAAGGTGAGGTTAACTCTTCGTCATTTACAAATTCCGGCCAACCATTCAAGGTATTAGCATATGCTCGAGCCAAGATAGGATCTCGGGCAGTTGCATTTTGGATTTCATCGGATGTTACTGAGAGTTCACCAACATAGATCACTTGAAAAATATGAACCGACTCATTCGCCGCACCATCAGAAACAATGGACAAACGTGATAAGGCATCAGCATTTCCGTGATCCGTAGACTTCTTGAATTCAACATCATAGTCACACCCAGCATCAATGTCCAGTGCCGAGTATGGGCAGCTACCATTTGGGCTATTCCAGTTTTTGGCTGAAGAAAGTCAGTGGTGGTTTGTAATAGGTAACCAATAGGTGATGAAATTTACGAATTCCAAATATCAAAGCTAAGGCTTCGCATCCTATCATATGACACAAAACAGCTCCCAAACCGACCGCAGA
>JAHWFP010240085.1:4925-17430 GCA_023313725.1 Lithobius niger
CCCCCCCCCTCCCTCCCTACCCACCACCCGCACATCCCTGCTCCTGCCGTGACCCGGTAAAGTAGCATGCGTATGTTTATCTGAAGGCTAAAAAAAAGCCCTGAGAAAACCAGCATTCAGTAAGCAAGTCACCCAATGTTTAAGTTAAACCTCTGAAACAATTCACCTCGGTACCGTGTATTGCGACATCGTTGCAAGCAACGTTTGTTGCCGCCCATTTAAAAACAATTCAACTCCTTTCTGGAAGTGAACATTTAGGAAATAAATGCGCCTTTCCATCGTATCAGGCTGCCTAGGGAGCCTCGAAATTAAGAACCAATCGTCGTTTGGTTTAAAGTTGTCTGGTTTAGTAAACACTGGTTGTTTTTTTTTTTTTTTTTTTGTAGCTCCAACGCCGACAATGGCACAGTCCACGCGACAAAAACTTTGTTGGCCGCTTTGGTACCACAACAATACCAAAAAATGAACCCCAAAACGGTGCGGCAGGTCTGGTAATTGGCGCCATCTCTTCGAATACTTTGGAAAAAAAGTTTTATAGTCCAATAGACGGCGAAATGGCAGGTTTGGTAAGTGGCGCAATCTGTTCGAAGACGTTGGAAAAGTGTCCCAACCCGAATTTGAAAGCGAATCCCGTCAACAGATGGCACTACAGGGTGGGGTACTTGATTGGACGACGGAATGGCGTGGCCGGTGACTTGGCCGCCTGCTCCGTACGCTTTAACGGAGCGTGTCGTTTTGGAGTTGTGTTTGCCCAGTAACTATGACAACGATGCGGATGGAGATCATCTCCTCGTGGCTCGCCACACGAAGTAAATGACACCTGATATTTCATCAGTGGTATTATCAGAACTAACTCTACAACAGCCTAGTTTAATACTGATAATTTTTTCCTTCACAAGTTGCATTGCGAACTGAAAAAAAACAGCTTGGGAGTGCTACGAACAATTGCGATTTACCAATTTTAGTCTTCTGTACAGCCGTACCGGCTGAGAAGTCTATGGCAACGACTTTGTCCGTCCGTCCGTCCGTCGCTTTTTTCAACTTCGCAACGGTACCAGAAATTGACGACCACTGTTTACAACTTTCGATTCAGTGTCAAAAGTTAGTTAAATAACATGGCAAATTAAAACATCGTTGCCTCCTTATAGCTAATAGATTTCTTCGACGTAACTAAATTAAATAATAACATTTCATCGTCGAATTGAAATCCTAAATATTTGTGTTAACGCAGCACTAAAAACAAAAACATTTTAGCTTCGTTTAAAAGAGTCTTGTCGCATTGTTGCATGAATGAATAGGCTTACGATCGAACCAAATTCTCCATTAGGCCTATCTGCTACGTACGAAACCAAAACTGCCGTTAAACAAATTACGCCTAAAAATGAAAATTAGATCTAAAATCACGTTACCATGGCAACGTCAATAGTTGTTACGAGTCGCTGCTGCAGCGTTTCTCCTGTCCCGTCCCTACTACCACTGATCTATATTAGGCTACGTTGCGCATTACGTTGTAACACTGTAACTGTGTTCGCGGAGGCATACCGTGATGCAAAAATGAATAGGCTTACTGTATACAATCCAAATATCTCCGTTAGTTGCTACTTACGAAATTAAAGTTGTAAATTAGGCCTAAACGCTGGCAATTATGCCTAAAACGTAAAATAAGCTTAAAAGCTAGCACATTTGTAACGGTCAATTCTGATGGTTACTGTGTTTAGATTATATAATAGAGATAGCTGTTGTAGTGCATGATAGAGGTGTGCGCCTCAACATTGGAAGTGGAGGAACTGTACAGAAGACCAATGCGACTAGATAGTCGCTGTAGCCCTTTGTTATCCCTTTACTAATACCAAGCTCGTTTATTTAGAGGTCATTCCTCATCAATTCGTCACGTAAGTCATCTGTTTCTTTAGCCATAACAGTTTGTTGGTGAGCATTACCACCAAAATTTCCATCACAATACTAAACCAAAATGACAAAGTTTACACCTGACTCACTTATTCATCCCTTAGTGGAAAGATGCATAAGACGTTACCATTACACGTTACCATCTTTCGATACAGTGTTTGGAAACAGCTGTGTGGTTCGTTCCCTCGAAACATGCCAATGTCAAACGCTAGGAAGCTTATGTCGCCAGATTGGGCGAAAATGGTGGCGTCCCGTACCTGCCCACCACCATACTGATGCCACCGGGTATACGTTCATTCCGTATAGAGCCAACTGGGTAGAGTAACTGGGTTAGCTGCAAGGTGCACTGGTGGGGGAAAAAGAAGAGCGTCTTACTGAAGCCAAATGCTATTAGACTGGATTTCTTAGGCCTAAAACGCGAGATTTTTGTCGATTCGTTGGCAGTTGCTGACATTTTTAAGCAAGTGGAATCTTTATTTTCCAATGACAACCTAGCAGCATAAGGGATTAGAGAAAACAACGTTTTTTTAAGCCTATGAAATCCGCTCTCAAAGCACTGCCTTGACTAGAAGTACCGTTGTTTAACCCTCCATTTTAATCTAGTGCCCCTTGCAGCTATCTAATAATCTTGTAGCCAATATGACGTCACATGACGCTGCTCTATAGTACTGCAGTTGGCAATTTAGCATTTTTTCTGGTGTGAATTTAACCTATTAAATTAAACTTGTGGTTACATTTCGTATGCCTTGCATTGCCAACAAACTAAATAAAACTTAGGTATTTAATTAAAAACGTATTTGGGGGGGGGGGGGGGTGCTACCCCTAATGTAAACATTGTTAGCGGATTTACTTACGTAAGTAAGAACCAAAGGCCTTCGTTTTCTTATTACGTAAGTAAGACCCCCACGCATGCATTTTCTATGCCTAGAATTCTTTTTTCTTCTTTAAAAAAATAATATTATTAATTTAAAGCGTGAAATAGTTTAATACTTTAGAAATTAGTTGGATACGTAAACATGGACAGTGATTGTATTTTCACTACTTAAACCATGCGCAATGGCTGTTTGCCGTGACGTCACCATGAGTTAGCCAATGACGAACGAGAACAACGGCTGTTTGGCCGTCTGATTGGACTAGCCCAGTCACGTGACATGCACGTCACAGCAAACAGCCATGGCGTGTGGTATAAGTGCGAACCAAAGACTTTCGTTTTCTTACTTACGTAAGTAAGAAACCCACGCCTTCGTTTTCTTACTTACGTATAAGTAAGAAACCCACGCCTAGCCATGGTTCTTACTAGTGGTAAGACAATGGTTTCATTGTTGCAGCATTGTTGTAGCAGTGTGTCTTCATGATATAAATCAACTGCTGCAACAATGGTCCAACAATGAAAGAGTTGTACAAACTCGGTTCAATAATGATAAAAAAAAAATTGACAAGAACCCGTGGGCTAGAGGTTCCGACTTTGCTGTACACAAAGGCGTATTTATTTATTTCCGGCGGGGTGGAGGGGGGGGGGGGGATATTCACACGAAAGTGCGTGGAGTCTGGATCAGGAGAGGTGCTCATTGAGTGAACGAAGCGAACGAAAATCAGCGTATGTTAGCCAGCGTGCGCAAAAATACGGAGACGGGACACAGGCCTTCTGCAGCAAATACATGATGGAGCCAGCCGTCCCAAAGTTGCAAATGGTGTATCAAACACCACTTTCGTTTTGAGTGTGCGACAGTCTAAATTCAAGTTAACTAAGGACTCGCCAAGTTCACATTGTCAATTTATTTGTCGGAAAAGTCATTGCGTAGTTCCGTTAAAGCCTTCAGGATTGAGTATATGACTTTCAATTCAAGATTCAATACTTTGGCTTCTATTGGAGTTCTTTGCCTTTCTTTTATTGTTAATTGTTGATTGTGGGCAGTGGGTGTTTTGGTCTGTTAGTTTAAGGTTTTAGGTTTAAGGCTTAGGATTGAGTGCATGACTCCCAGGTCTGTAGAACTCAAATAAATTCAATTCAATTCAATTCAATTCAAACGCCACCCGTCAACAGCACGGACTTCAGCTAGTATACCTTATACGTACAACAACGATTTAATCTGCACAAAAGGAACGCTACTAACAAATGAAGCTTGCTTGCACTTCGTGGCCAGAAGAGTATGGTTAGGTTAGGTTAGGGCTGTATGAGGTAGACCATATCGAACGTTTATCGAGGACTGGTCTGGAACTGCAGGAACTCCGAAGAATAAAATTTGATCTAATTCTCACTTTTAAGATTCTAAAGGGTCTGATTGCTGTTGGCCTTCCTCTTTTTGATTTGGCCAACAGACACCATTCCACTAGAGGCCATCCTTTGAAGTTACAAGTTCAGAGTTCGAAACTTGACTGTCGAAAAAATTTCTTTTCACTTCGGGTCGTGAATGTATGGAATGCTCTTAGCGCGGAAACGGTGAATGCTCGAAATGTGATTGAATTTCGTAGAATCATAAACAAGCTGTCCTTTAATCGCTTCTAGAAGAGGACGCAGTAATTGTAAAAGAGTTTCAGTTTGAAGTCCCGGTGTTAGCGCCTCACACCTCTTCTGGCAACCATCCACAAATGGTGGTAATTTCCATTCTATTTATTTATTTAATATTATATATTATTACTTTTATAATCTTTATTAAGATTGAGAATTGGTTTTAGCCAAGCTTATTTTTTAAGAAACATTGACAATGATACCCGGCTTTTCCCCCTCACTTGTCCTTCACGTTTGTCGATGCCATCGGGGACCATTGTGTCCCTGGTAGGTGTAACCTAGGTGGTAAGGCATTCGTGACCCCGACCCATTACCATCAACCCTTCCTCTGCAGCCAAGCCATCGTTTTCGTTTTAAACTTTTAAATTGTTTAATTTTTGTAATTTATATTATTTTATTAATTTTAAATTCGGATGGCAGTTAGTGACCACCAGGTCCTTGCCATTCCGGTTGCGTCTGCAACAAACCTATATTATATTATATATGGTAAGTAGGTTATAGAGATTAGATTGAACACTTGGTGTAATAGGCCTGTAAGCTCGAATAAAATAAAATAAAATCAACCTTTGCGGGTTAATAAGAACAACGCTTCCTTTACTTTGTAGCTTTTTTAGTTGTCACGAAAACAATGTGCTACAAGTTGCACAAATTGATATCAGACCAAATCAGAAACGGAAATTAGATGAAAACAATGGTACGAAATGTTGCAATGTGTGCAATGCTCCACTGTGTTTCATGGTTCACGCAATCAAAATCAATATAACGAAGATCGTAATATTTGTTTGTTTGTTTGTTTGTGTTCGCAATGGTATTGACGTCTGCAGTGGGAATCTCGACAATCTTAACACAAACAAACAAATATTACGATATTAGTTACTGTATATAGAGCAGCGTCATGTGACGTCATATCGGCTACGAGACACCATTTGGAGGTAATAGCTACAAGGTGCACCAGATTAAAATGTAACGGAAACAAGGGGCGACAGCGACTATCTAGTCGCATTGGTCTTCTGTATACAGTTCCTCCACTTCCAATGTTGAGGTGTACACCTCTATCACGCACTACAACAGCTATCTCTACTATATAATCTAAAAACAGTAACCATCAGAATTGCCCGTTACAAATGTGTTAGCTTTTAAGCTTATTTTACGTTTTAGGCATAATTGTCAGCGTTTAGGCCTAATTTACAACTTTAATTTCGTAAGTAGCAACTAACGGAGATTTGGATTGTATACAGTAAGCCTATTCATTTTTGCAACATGGTATGCCTCCGCGCTCACAGTTACAGTGTAACAACGTAATGCGCAACGTAGCCTAATATAGATCAGTGGTAGTAGGGAAGGGACAGGAGAAACGCTGCAGCGACTCGTAGCAACTATTGACGTTGCCATGGTAACGTGATTTTAGATCTAATTTTAATTTTTTAGGCCTAATTTTTTTTAACGGCATTTTTAGTTTCGTAAATAGCAGATAGGCATAATGGAGAATTTGGGTCGATCGTAAGCCTATTGATTCATGCAACAATGCGACAAGACTCTTTTAAACGAAGCTAAAATGTTTTTGTTTTTACGGCTGCGTTAACACAAATCTTTAGGATTTCAATTCGACGATGAAATGTTATTATTTAATTTAGTTACGTCGAAGAAGTCTATTAGCTATAAGGAGGCAACGATGTTTTAATTTGCCATGTTATTTAAGTAACTTTTGACATTGAATCGAACGTTGTAAACAGTGGTCGTCAATTTCTGGTACCGTTGCGAAGTTGAAAAAAACGACGGACGGACGAACGGACAAAGTCGTTGCAATAGTCTTCTCAGCCGGTACAGCTGTACAGAAGACTAAAAACGGCACTTCTAGTAAATAAGTAAGAAGTTTATTACGACGGCTCGAAGTTCATGGTGAACTTGTGTGTGCCGTATAAGGCAGGTACAATATATGGCTCATGATAACAATAATATGGAGGTAAATATAGAACACATTATTTGTTGACAAGTACTATTTTGAACATAAATCCATAGTAGGAATCAGAAACAAAAATAAACACAATGTAACAGTTTAAATACAAAACAAAACCAAAAAAAAAAAATAATAATCACTAAATGCACATTCCACATTTATGCATATATCTATGTAAATACAACTATATTAATAAAAAAAAATTTTTTTTTTATTTGACCGAGTGTTTATCTGGGCATTGCTTAATCGATTTCTTGATTAAGTAAGAAGTAGTCGAATAGTTTATTTTTAATCTCAGTTATCCCATCAATTTGGAGTAGTTCAAAAGGGATTTCATTAAATATAGAAGGAATTTTATATTTGTTTGTTCGTTTGCCATATTGGTTCTTGGAAAAGGCACTTCATATCGATATGTGGTTTTCCTGAAATAATTATTCTTTATTGCTGAGCTTAATTTGTGGTCACAGTTAAAATAGTTTTTCAGAATTACAACGAAATCTCTAAGTTGTTTAATTTTGAGTATTTTAGTTTTCCTGTATATTTGTTTAGATTTTAAATTTCCATATTCGTTAAAAAGAATTTTTACGATTCGGTTTTGCAGTTTTTGTAGTCTATTTATGTGGCAGTTCGCAGCAAATCCATATATTTCAATACCAAATCTAATCAAGCTTTCAACCCAAGAATAATAGATCATTTTTTTGCTTTTTATGTTAAGAAGGTGTCTGATGTGATAGAGACTAGGCATAAGTTTACGTAAATTTTGTGCAATTTTATCGATCTGCCTTTTGTAGGTCCATTGAGACAGTGCTTTGAGAGCGGATTTCTTAGGCTTAAAAGAAAGTTGTTTTCTCCAACAACAAAAATCGCGCGTTATAGGCTTAAGAAATCCAGTCTAACAGCATTGGCTTCAACAAGACGATCTTCCTTTCTCCCTCCAGTGCTCCTTGCAGCTAACCCAGTTACTGGCTCCACCATAGAGTTATACACAATAATACTACGTCGTGTCACTGCCCTGTTGACTGTATGTATAAGTAATGATTCGAATTGTGTTTTCAACAAAGAGGCACAGTACTGATGACGCCAGTCACAATATTTTCATGCAAACGGGACCTATAGGCCTCTTAACCCTGAATCTAACAAAATCTAATGAAAGCTTGGGCGACTGCTAATGGGAAATCACGGTATATTCATGAAAACGGAAAATCACAACAATGCTCTATAAAGCCGGCCATATAAGGGGTGGAGGGGGGGGGGCTATCCCAGTAAAAATCAAAGATTGTTCATTTTGCCTGAATTTGCTGTGGACAGATTAAATTCCGGCAATCAAATTCGCGTATTTATAAAACAACAACAAATTTTACTCGCTTTCTACCAACTCATTGTTGATAAAATAAAGTCCACCAAAATCCACTCAACTGTAACAACATACTTAAAATGAAGCGAAAGACAAAATAGAAATTATTTAACAAGACATCCCACAGTCGTTTAGGTTATTTTAATTTTACAAATTAAAAATTTAATAAAAAAAATTAATTTTACAAACTGAAAACTAACAAAACATAGGAAACTGCTGTAAGAAGACAAGCAAGCACCCATCGTAGGATCCGGTAACTACAGTGTAGACCTAGTGTGCGGCCATCTCAACGAAAAAGAAAAAAAAAATTCACGCGCCATCGTGTTCGATTCCCAGCTGCATAATTTCACGTGAATTTTTGTTTTGTTTTTTTAGATTGTCTTCACTGTAGTTCCAGGGCGCTACGACGGGTGGTTGTTTTCGGAAGAACTGAGAATCTATGGAGATCTGCTTAGAGGTTACAAGTAGTTTTCTGGTATTATTCTCTGATAAACAATTAAGATTATCGAGATTACCACTGCGCACGAGAAGATCATTGCGGACACACACAACCAGATCTTACGATCTTAGTGATATAGATTATAAGAATGTCACGTTGCTAAGGACCTAAAAAAAAAATGTTTTCTACTCACAGTTACAATAGGTCGAGGTTGGAAGTTCAGTCTAAGTTTTGACACTGGTTTGGTAGTTACTTGCAATAGCAAACGAATGCATCGAATAAACCACGTGCCAACAAGAAAAATACAAATTATGTTTGCTGTGCTATATTCTATTTCTGTTTTTTTTTTTTTTTTTGTAGTTTGGTGGATTATCTAAGTAAACCTTCCTGTTACCATTCAGATTAATGTGGCTTAGGTCGAAATGGCATGTGATTGTGTCTTCCGCTAAAGATACGAGGCGGAAGGATATTAAGACAAAGAAATCCACGGTCTTAAGGTCGTGATGAGACATTTAAAATCAACTTTTTAAAATATACTTCCAGAAGTGCTGAATAGCCGCCACCTACATCATTTAGAACGTGTTGCCTGCGTGTTTATTTATTTGTTTGTTTGTTTGTACACTCCTCTGAAGCAGCTAGAGAATTTAGGCCGCTAAATATTAATTGAGTGGTTCTCGAGAGCGCACGAATGGTTTTTTTTTCTTAACGCATGAAACGTTTTTTTTGACATTGTGTAAAAAAAAAAAAAAAAATTCCGGCGATCACGCATCGGCACTTTCGCCAAACATTTCCTGGAGCCGATGACCACGTCACTGGTCTCTGCTCCATTCACATGATCGCCTCGAAACGAATCTAAAGGTTCTTCAGAACCATGTCACAACTAAAAGCGATTAGATATAAAGAATGACTTTTGTCACATATGCAACTGTTGCACGCTGATCCTGGCATTAAAATATACACATTGTACGCCACAACAAGCATTAGCTTCTGATTTCGTTGTATTTGGTAGAAAAAAAAGGCATCGCCCGCATCTGTGCAATCACGAATAACACGTAAAATAAAAACACCGTCCGCTCGCGTCACGTGTTAACAGCACCACTACCTAGTACCGTTTAATTAATTTTTAGCGGCCTTATTAGAATTGACTCTAAATCATAAATTACCTTAATTAGAATTCAGGCCTATTTTTTTGAACGACCTCACTAACTTTTAAAAACGTAAAAAAAAGGGGGGGGGGACTGACCCCTCGACAATTTTCGGAGCCAACTTCTGCCATCGATTGTCGGCTTCAGACATCAGATTGACTGCTGAGAAAGAAGGTGGTCGAAATTATGTGTTCTGTTTATTTCATTGTCCATAATAGCTGCTATCTTGGATCTTTCAACTTGATTTTATTCGGAAAATGGGCAACCAACTATTCAGTTGAACATTAAAACCAAAACTAACAAATCTCAGATCAAGACACACGCTAGTGTGTCGCTCGTCAAGATTCAATGATAACGTTAACGTCCGTCCTATCAAGATAAAGTGTAAATGAGCAGAGTGACCGCTAGACACTTGTGTCTTTTACAGGTAAGGCAGTTTGGCTGTTTTAAGGCATCTGAGAAAAAATAGCAATGCGACCGAAAAATCTGACACTTCGTTTGATTGAGAGACTTAGGTTACATGACAACGTAACAATTACTAGTCACACAGCATAACGTTTTCTCAGTAATAATATTACGAGAGCGTAGTTTTTTAATCAATAAATTTTCTCAGTCACGAGTTAGATTCCGAAGCTGACAAAATACCGAATGCTAGCGCGAGGTGATTTTATCAGCTTAAGAATGTAACGAGTGGGTGAGAAATTTTATCGCTACTTAAAAACTACGCTCGAAACGAGAATATACTCCTTTCAACATCAACTTTAAAATAAAAAATTTCAACTTGCATATAACGGCAGTCGTTTCTCGCTTGAATTACTGACGCGTACTTCATCCTAACCAAGGGAGGAGCGACCGAAGGGGAATGTGCTGATTGAAGGAGCAAAGCTAACGAAAATCAGCGTTTGTTAGCCGATGTGCACAAAAAAGTAATTGAAGATCCTCAGTTTGGTGAAGCATGGACATACACATGAGCGACCAAAACGTAGTTTGGTGAAGCATGGACAAGTGGACATACACATATGAGTGACCAACCCGTGCCAATGTCGCAAACGGTGCCCTCAACACCACCCACGGATTAGGTGGTTTATTGTATAAAATACAGTTATATTAACGAACAAATCGTAAATCGCAGACAGCGGAAGTAACACAGCATTAAAAAAAAAATACCTTAAAATCACAAGAAAGACCCCTGTAAGGTGTGGTAGTATAACAAAACTATAGGCGACGCCGGAGCCGAACGTCAGGAACCGCGTATCAATTATAATTTCTGTTAGTCACACCAAACGTGGATTTTTTTTTTCGTGATTCACTGCTTTTCAGCATTTTTTTTTTAATGCAACCTTGTATTTTGATATCTACGCTTTAAATTTTTTATCATTAACCTAATGTTTCCATTTCGGACGTATATGCCCGAGAAAATCTTTTTTTAAAGTCTTTTTTTACACATAGGGCTGTAACACGATTCAATCATCCATCCTCTTGGTTGTAGACCAAGCCTCTAACGACTCAGCTCTACTTTGCTTGCTTCCCTCGGGTACCCAGGAACCCTGATGAAACTCTCTCTACGTTGCAGGACTTAGATGTTTTGTCTTGTGTACGTTGTGTGTACGTGTGTACGTCTTGTGTACACTATTACGTCCTCCTTGTGTGGAAGGAGTGCTGGATTTTGATGGTGGGGGGGGGGGGGGTCAAACAAATCCATCTAGGGGGTGGGGGTCTGCGGTAGCACTATTAGCTTTCCCACTGGAGTTCGGCGCTGAAGCATTTTACAGTAGATAGCTGTTATATTCGGCATTGGACGATATTGGTTTTTTTCACATATACTAAAGAAATTTATTTAGCAATATAATATTTGGAAAATGCTTCATTATTTCATGTTCACGTTGCTTGTAATTAAATCATCTTTAAATTATAATATTTTTGGATTGTGGGGAGGGGGGCTTCTGGCATGGGATCCAGGTTGTTGCCCGGTTAGCACATTATTAATCTGGCTCTGTGTGGAAGTGGTTACGTAGACATTAAAAAATTGCTACAACATCAGTACTTTAATTCAGATATTGTTTAACTAGACAGCCAAAAAATTACTAAAACAACAGTGCTTTAATTTAGACGTTGATTAATTATGCATTAAAAAATTACTCCAACGTCAACAGTTTGATTTAAACTTTCATTAATCTAACCTAAAGGGTGTCCATTTTATCGCACCTACTTTTAGAAAAGCTCCCATTTAAATACTGTAAGTAAATTTAGCATGCGATTTATCACATTTTGAGCACCAAAGGTCGGGATTTAATAGGACCGCAGCTTTTTAAGACCGCAGCTTTGGCATTGTCGGAACAGAAAAAAATGGCGGAACAATATTCAGAGCATGAATGCATAGCGATCGTGTGATTGTTTCATGAGAAAAATTCTGTGATAGCGAAACAAAAAACATTCTGTGCCAAGTTTAGATCGCACAATGTCAACCAGGCACACACTCGTCGAACAATTTGGCGAATCATTGAAAATTTTGATGGGGATGACACTGTGCGAATAAATCCCTGAGAAGAAGAAAAACGTTCAGGACAAATGAGAATATCGAAATACTGCAGACTGCATTTGCTGCAAGTCCAAAGAAATCTGTGCGCAGGACGTCATCAGAATCGGAAATCATCACTTCATACGATGCCCCCGATGTGATTTGAAACTGTATCCGCCCAAGACCTAACAACATATGCTTGAGCGACTTGAAGAAGACTCGGCATGACGCGAAGGAATAATGTTCACAGATGAAGCACATTTCCATTTAAATGGTTATGTGAATAAACAAAACGTGAGGTGGACATATTGGGGTAGTGAGAACCCGCACATTGTTTTGGAAGCCCCCCTCCACCCCCCCTCCCTCGCGCACCCCGAGAAAGTTTCTGTTTGGTGTGCTGTCTCGTATATGGCGATATTACTGGACCCTTTTGGTTTGCAAAACTGTGAACATAGAACGTTACTGCCGCGTGATCAACGATGACTTTGTGTCTTTATTTATGGGATTACCTTAAAGGCGGGTTGCCTTGCCACCAAACGAAAGCTTGCAGCATCTTACGCCTTCGAGCGCTTTCTAGTTCCGTCTAAACCATGCGCAATGGCTGTTTGCTGTGACGTCACCACGAGTTAGCCAATGACGAAAGAGAACAACGGCTGTTTGGCCGTCTGATTGGTC
>JAHWFP010240089.1:4718-21753 GCA_023313725.1 Lithobius niger
GTTATAGGATATCACCCACAGGTAGATTTATTTAATTTGGTTGTAGGATATCACCCACAGGTAGATTTACTTAATTTGGTTGTAGGATATCACCCACAGGTAGCCTGAGCTCATTTTGGTTGGGCTGGAGGTGTCAAGATTTTTTTCAGGACCTTGGAGGGTGTCAATGTAGGTTACATTTTCATTTCGTCCAACTAACACCCCTCCCTCTCCAACGCCAAGTGTATTAAAAACAAAAAGTAGGGTTAAAATGAAAACAAGATGTCGATTTGTTACAAAGTGGTCATAAAATTTGAATCCGTTTCGACCGTCATAAAATAAAATTAAGAAAATTCGCGATTTAGGCGTGGGAACCCTGGAAATAAACATTGACAATGATACATCTTTTCCCCTCACTTGTCCCTCACGTTTGGCGATGCCATCAGGGACCATTGTGTCCCTGGTAGGTCTAACCTTGGTGGTAAGGCATTCGTGACCCCCAACCCAATACCATCTACTCTTCCTATGTAGCCGGGCCATTGTCTTCGTTTTAAACTCTTAAAATCCCAAAATGTGGTAATTTTTTTAATTTTTTGTTTTAATTTCGGATGGCAGTTAGTGACAACCAGGTCCGTGCCATTCCGGTTGCGTTTGCAACAAACTTAGTATTATTATAAAGATTCGGTATTAACATTTATTACGGACTTGTATTTCATTGCGAAGACGTGACCAGGAGTCAAAACAACGAACTCCGGATCACAACTCAGATTCTGCTATACTGTCTGAGCCATCTGTTTAAGGCCATAACATAATATACAATGACTTTTTTTTTAGCATACTTTGTATTTTTGGCCGTGTTAGTATGGCTCAGCGGTAGGACATCGGCATTTGGCTGCAAAGGTCGTGGGTTCAATTCCCCGCTCAGGCAGTTAGACATTCCGAAACACAACTAAATAGGTTTTCATCCGTATTTATTAGCATTTTTCATCGTTCAAAATGTAATATTTTAGTTTTACTCTACAGGTTGTAGTTACATTCTGTTAAATTATCAGTAGTTTTTGAAATTTAATAATCTTTTTTTTAAGTAGTATTTCAAGAGATATTTATTTAAACAAGTGGCTAGAGCGACTACCTAGTCGCATCCGGTCTTCTGTACAGTTCTGCCACTACCAATGGTGAGGCGCACACCTCTACCACGCATTGCAACACCTATCTCTATTATATAATCTAAAAGCAGTAACCATTAGAACTGCCAGTTAAAAATGTGTTAGCTTTTAGATTTTAGGCGTATTTGTCAACTTTTAGGCCTAATTCTTACCTGGAGCTTTAATTTAGTAAGTAGCAGCTAACGGAGATTTGATTTTTGCAACATGGTGCGCCTTCGGGCACACAGTTACAGTGTTAAACGTAACGTGCAACGTAGCCTATACAGATCAGTGGTGGTAGGGGAGAGACGCTGTTGATGAAGCCAGGAGCTACTCGTAGCAATTGACGTTGCCGTGGTAACGTGATTTTAGTCCTAATTTTCATCTTTTAGGCCTAATTTTTTTATCTGCAGTTTTAATTTCTTTTTAATTTCATGCAACAATGCGACGAGACTATTTTACACGAAGCTAAAATGCTTTTGTTTTTACGGCTGCAGTTTTATCCTTAAGATTTAAAGTCGACGATCAAATGTTAATATTTAATTTAAGTAGGTCGAAGAAGTCTATATTAGCTATAAAGAAGTAACGATGTTTTAATTTGCATGCTATTTAACTAACTTTTGACACTGAATCGAACGTAAACAGTGGTCGTTAATTTCTGGTACCGTTTCGAGGTTGAAAAAGGCAACGGACGGACAAAGTTGTTGCAATAGTCTTTTCAGCCGGTACGGCTGTACAGAAGGCTAGATAGGGATAAGAAGGCTAGATAGGGATAAAGGGAAAATGGGTTAACAATAAAAGGGGAAAACGAGAAACGTTTTAGGTAGAGAAATCCGGAGGAGGATTGGAAGGAAGCACTGGACTACATGTAGGTGTTGCCTCCCATATTCTACATCGATGAGTTTGTAATATTGATTTGGTAAAAGGAAGAATACGCCCGTTCCAATCGAATCGCAGCATTCACAAACAACAACAAACAACTCCCCGAGCAGCAGCTGCTGTTGTCATGCGTTCTAAGAGGATAACAATAAGTAGGTAGCACGATGCGTTGAGAGCATTTTTTTTAACTGCAGTTGAGAATTTCAATTCGTAATGCGTAACATAATAGCGAAACTGTTTTTCCCACTGGGAAACAAAAACATAATTATGGTTATTTTTCCCCCCTTTAGAAGATGAAATTAGCTGAAACGTAAATATTGCTGAGTGTGCAAAATTTTGGCGTCGATTTCAGAATAGACTGCCGTGTTAGATCGCGTTTTTGAATGTGTGAAAAACGTGCGTTCTGATTTTTAATTAAGTGCCGGTTTGACAAAAGGGGGGGGGGGGGGGGGCGAGACCCCAAAACGAGACTAACTTTAAATTTTTTTTCTTGCAGTTAATTGACCTAGAGTCGTAAGTTTTTTTTATTTTAAATTTTGTTGAAATACAAGTCCAGAACATATTTTAAATTTAGCCCATTTTTTAGGGTATATTTTTGGTAAATTTTCGTACGATTTAGGGCTGCCCCTTTGATAACGTCGGAATAAATTGTTGAAAAGGAATGATAATGGGCTCTAAATCATCTGTATGCATAGGACCATCACATGAACCAAAATAATTGTTCTACCACAATTTTTTCATATTTTATAATAAAATCACAATTCACAATATTGGAAGTTTTTAAAAAATACACCGGAAGTATATGTAGAAGTATGATTTTGGTTCACTTTACAGTCACCACACCTGAGAACTTGTGCAAAAAAATTTCAAGTCATTATCTCAATTGAAAGTAAATTTATAATGATTTTAGTGATTTATCACTTGCAGTATTCGTGTTTGAAGAAAATCAAGTTTAAATGTGAAACTTGCAAATTGTTTACATCTGTTGGAGCAGACACGGTTTAAAAAAAATGTAGCAATAAAAGTTCTCAGTAAAAATTAAATTGTTGTACCATGAAGAAAACATGTTATTGCAACAAAATTCGTTAAAAAAAAGACAACTAAAAAAAATGTATGTATTAGGTGATAACAGGATTTAGCCGAAGAAAACCCAACCAACCTGAAAAAATAAACTCGCAGTAAAACCAAAAAGACAATTAGATGTATCAAAAAGTGACAGCCAGACGCAGCACCCCCACACTCTTAACAATTAATTAATGCACGGTGGTGACGTCACGCCAACACATCCCTATGCTAAAAGTGTAGCCGTTATATACGGTTAATCTGAAAACCCACACACGTGACCGTGGGTTAATTTTGATAACCCACACTTTTTTTGATAATCTAATACTTTTTCTGCGCTCCACACAACCACTGCTCTACCATGTGACATACTTTGCAAAACTACCGTACACAACACAAATTCAACCAACAGAAATAAGCACATTTGCAACCTGCGACATTTATCATACAAACACGAAAAAAAAACCTCGCGTAGGCTACTATGCTAGGACCCCACCCATGGAGGAATGGCCCAATCCGCCAACCTTTCGCTCCGACAGTACTAAAACTAGGCTACCGACACTTGTAAACACACCTAAAAACATACGATACTCAAGCGAACAGCACATTTGTAACCTGGCGACATTTTCCGCACTAACACGAAAAAAAAAAAACCTCGCGTACGATGCTAGCCCCCTTCCCACACCCACCCATGAATGAATAGTCCAAGCCGAACCCGACAATCTTTCATTCCGACGGTACGAAAACTAGCCTACTGACACCTTCTAAACACACCTAAAAACCTACGAGACTCAAGCGAATAGCGCATTTTATACGCCATATCTTATTTAAACTAATAAAGTAGAAAAAATATGGTTTTACCTTAAACACAAACGTCGGTGACTGGAACTGGATATAGGGACGTCCTCGCGTACGTGAGACTTTCGCAGACAGGAAGTTTAAACCGGAAGTTTGAGTTCAGGAATTTACGTCATAACTCACAAATAAAATTTTCGAATTAATTTTTTTTTTAATCTCAAATAACTAGATATGTTGGCTCGACGTCACATCTTAGCATTAAAACACATATCCGTAAAGTAGACCGGGTTATACTCGAAACGGAACAGTCCAAAGATCTAGGGATAGCAAAATCGAACTCGCGCTGGCACGCTCGTGCGATTTCGCTACCCCTCGATCTTTGGACTGTTCCGTTTCTCGCAGGCGATCAATTATTTCGGGATAACTCGGTCTACTTCACGGATATCTATTACATAATTCGCCAACTTTAAAAGTTTTAACGTTAAGTCATAATTTTTAACGACTTTATTAGTGGGTGTCACGTGTTACTTTTTTCCAACAATAATTACTCGAATGTACCCGTTAAAACCCGAAAATCCTTGATAAAAGCTATACGGCGTTTTTTTCCCCGCTGGGTAACAACTTTTCCGCAGGGGAACAAGCGACTCGTCTAGCCACAGTAGCTGCAAAGCGATTCACAGATAGAGAGATCTAAAACAAAACCCATAAGGGTGAAAGAACCTGCCAAGTTTCAGCCAATCAAAGTGGTGAAATCAGAGCCAAAATGGCTGCCACCAAGTTGCTACATTAGTTGCCAAGCTAATCCCACCGAGTACCCCATCAAAGATTAAATAAAAAAACCTGACCATTACTACTATCGGTAGCAGTGGCGAAGTTTTTAATTTAACATGTGAGGTAATAGTCGGTGGCATTAGCTTGGCAACTAATGTAGCAACTTGGTGGCAGCCATTAGACAGATGTGACTAATCACTGCCTCTAGTTACTGTTGTTGTTGAGTTACTAGGTGGAAAGCAAACGGGCTCGCTTTGTAATCTGTATTTATTGAAATGAAATAGTAATGTTTCGTCGAGGGGCAAATAACCCAATTTGGGTTCGAGCTCCCTAAAAACAAACAACAACAACAACAACAACAACAACAAGTAATGTTTTGGCGGTAGATATTTGCTTTTAACGTTTCTGTCCAGATATTTAATACAGAACATTGTAAAAAATAAAACTAATTTCGTTAGGCTTAAACCCAAATTACTCTGGCTGTTCGCGGCTGCAACACGACACGGGATGGTGTAAGAAAGACGTCAAAGTCGATCGATAAACACAACACCAACCATAGGATTGCAACAATTTTGACCTTGTATGCACGTAGTAACGAAATTTTTTAACGAAATTTTCTTCTGTCCGGCTAGGGCACGTTTACCCAACCACTCGCTTTTGCATTCTCGCAGCTAGAAGCTAGAAATCACCTCAAATTCCAACATGGCGGCGGTTTTATGTCTGCCGCCTCGCAACGAAAACAGCAAATAACGTGAGTTCAGAAGCATTTGGGAAAATTGTTTCGTCATGAGGAATTCTTTATATTATTGGCACGGATTATAAGACTGCAAGTATTTACTCAAACGATGTCTGATTTAGCTAATCCATTTAGCGTTGTTACCATGGCAATGTCACCTTTGCCATCGCGATTGAGTTCTAGTTGCGAGAATGCCAAGGCGAGTCGCTGCGAGAATGCCAAGGCGAGTCGCTGCGTAAACGCGCCCTTAGCGACATTCGATTTAAATAGTAATAATTGTCGAAACGCTCGGATGGGACAGACTTTAGAGGGCATAGTTGATCTGTAGAGTGCCGTTTAAAAATTTCTGACAACAACAACAACAACGAGACAACCACTAATTCCACGATTCCGGCTCATGTTAAGATTTCTGGTCTGATCCGAGAGATTTAATAAATACTGGTTGGTCCCGGCGTAACATACGCTGGTCTAGTAGGACACCATGTTGTCATACTGTCCCATTTGTTGCGCACTGGCGTTTGTTTCTGGTGGGGGTCCAGAGTTTGATTGGCTAGAGTTTTCCGTCAACAATACATAATATTTCGTTTGTTACTGATTGTTACTACTAATCGACATTATCTTTCACATTGCCGGCCGATGGCCCTTTTTCATTACTGCTGTGCGAAGAATGAACACGGCTTGTCTTTTTCATTGCTTCCGTGCCAAAAAATGATCATGCGAGCCCTATCGCTTTAATATACTACGTTTGGACTGGTTGTCACAATGGCTACCTTCCCCGTCTTCCGACCCTCGTCTATGGTTCAGCGTATGCGAAATGTACTATACATAGGTTTGTACGCGCGTTTATCAAGGCGTGTAGGGTCTACATACCAAAATTTTTGGCTTTAAGATATTAAAAAAAATGACTGAGGGGTTAGGCATCAAACGTTTCGTTTCAACTGCGGAGACCTTACTGAGGGAGGTGCAACCCCACTTAGCCCAGTACAAGGAAGAAGCCAGAAGGATGGTAGAATTCAGGGTTCCTTCCAGAGCCACGCGGTCTGTCTTTATTAAGATTTAGTCAGTGGTTCAAGGATGCTCTAGATTGGAATGTAGCAATGGCTTTCTACCGGAAGAGTTGTTGCGGATTAGGGACCAGCTCCCTTAATGAAGCCTAAAGGGGCTGCAGGGTCCTTTTACACCCAGAGCTGCATCCAGCTTCCGCCACCGGTAGAGCAAAGTGCTTCCTGTGGTATTCCCTGGTATCCCATGAGCCACCTCTGCTGGCTGCTGCCCCTAATGGTAAGCAAGACCTGAGACACCTTGACCACTGATCTTCAAGGCCATTGAAACTTCCTCGTCTAGAAGTCAAGAAATTTTTAGTTGATTTTAAGGACTGGGAGAGGTTTTGGGGCCAATTCCAAGCTTCAATACATGACAACCCTAACATCGTGGAAATCCAAAAAATTACCTACTTGCAGTCTTTGCTTGAAGGCTTGGCGAGTGCCGCTATTGATGGATTAGCTCTAATAGCTGCCAATTATCTAATTGCTATAGAAACACTGAAGCAGAGGTTTGGACAGAAACAGCTAATCATCAATGTCCACATGACGCATCTCCTGCAGTTAGAGCCTTTGAAAAAAGATTTTGATGCACGTCAATTTCGTAAATTGTACGATGACTGCATGACACACACGACATCGTTGGAATCGCTTGGCGTTGCAGTTGATAGCTATGGAGCCCTGCTGAGTCCTGTTGTTTTGAAGCTACTGCCAGAAACCATCCGCAACAGTGACGCAACAATGTTAACTATGAGGAATTACATAGGATACACAATACAGTGCCATAGCATCAAAGGAGTTGGGCCTACTAGGGCCCCCACCAGGGTACAAGACTAAATATGGAAGGCAGTGGAAAGTGTCGTTGCAAGGTCAAACATGGATGTCAAACCTTACAGTAGCTGTTATGTTAATGATAATTATTTATCATTTTTATTATCAAGGTGCAATACTGAGCCACTTCTTCACGGGTATTGGTTCCTTACAGTGACGCAAGTCTCAAGTAAATAAATAAATTAGCTACAAGAGTCTGACCCAGGGTCGCTAAGAATTGTTGCAATTCTTTCTGGCCGGAAGTCGGCATCAATCAAAATACGTTTGAAGGTCTATAAACTACTACAAAGCAGCGCCGTAAACTACGACGCTGCGCGCTCGTTCCGTCAGTGCAATCTGTCAGAAGCTGTTCTGCTTCCATTGTGTCTTCTTCCTTTAAGCAACAAATAAAGAGTGCTTTTAAAATCCCGACTCCAAACGAGCTCGACGACCCGCCTAATTCATCACGTAGCGTTCGTTTTCATTAATGCAAATTCGCCCGCATACGTCTGGCCCCAAATCGGAATGAATACTAGTACCTCCGCCAAAGCGGGCAATAAAGAGGGGCCCCGTCGTAAAATTACAAGAGCAAAATAAATATCATTAAATGCGATTTGCATTTATCACTCTTGCCTCGAAACCCGGTATACCCGGTATTTTATGGCGCTGGCAGCCTAAAGTTGAAACTGCTAGCGATGGCAGAGTTTGTTCCTGCCCGCAAGAGACTGCTTACCCCAAACCTGGAACAGGAGGGCTTTCCTGCACGGCCGTGGTGCTCGTTGGCGAAGAGTTAAAAGGGAGGAGCTTTCAGTACAACGGCAGCTGTTCAGCGGCTTAAAGTAAATCGCCTTGGGTTTCTTCAACATGTCGAATGTGCGAGGAGGTTGGGGGGGGGGGGGGGGGGGGGGGGGGGCCCACAAACCCCCCCCCCCAACAAAAAATGTAAAGCTTTTAATTTCTGCCCAAATAATTTCACTATAAAGTACAGTCTTCCAAATAAAGAATAATTTCAAGACTTTTACCCAGATCTGCCAGCGAAGGGACCACCAAGCAAAAAATTACAAATTCAACGTGGTTTGTGTTCATGAAACAGCTCAAACTGAAAATATCTCCGAATAGCGTATTAAAATAAAAAAAATGAGAGCGGGTGAGGGGGACAGTTGTAATTCCGGGGAAGGAGGGGGGGGGGGGGGTAATAATCGTTGTACTCCTGTTTTATTCTGAGGAAAAAGGCGTAGCAGTGCTATAACAAAACACACTTAAATTGCGATTTTTTGGGGCTAGGGGTCTGCCTCGCTATCAAAAAAAGTTTTTAAAAAATGCCTAAAAGCTTCGTCACATATGTGACGAAAAACTTTTAAAACTTTTTCTTGTAACTTTTCTTGGTAATGGGACGCACTCTTAGGGGCCGTGTACAAATGACGCTGCACAACAGGGGGAGTAGGATTCATGGATGTGTACGCAGATTTTCAAAAAGGGGAGGGGGCACACTTAAAGAAAATGGGTAATTGAACATATTTTTGTGGACTTTTTTTGGGAGGGGGGACTTTTTTGTGTATTTTTTTTGAAGGTGCTTGCTACGTTTGTACTTTGCTGTCCTAATGTGCGTACGCCCTTGATTGTGACAGTTACAAAGAAGAGAATACGGGGCGGGGGGGCCTGTCGATAATTTTGTGACGTCACACTTCACCGTTTTCAACTACCAAACGGGATAAAGGGCAAAAAAAAACTAGATATTTTCGGAGAAAATCACGTTAATTTCACAACTAAAATTATAACTTTTCCGGATTGTCTCCCTCTTCCCTCGGTAACGAGGGTTGGTGAGTTCGACGTTTTTGACATCATTTTCAATTGGGGGGGGGGGGGATTGGGGTTTCAAATATTATGACAAAGTGTGACCAGGGGGGAAGGGGTGGGCGACTATAAAGAGCAAAAATTGCGTTACTTCATTTGTAAAAGAATCTTTGCAACTTAAGGGTATTTAGTTGTAGCACTATTTTGCCTTCTTATGCACTGACTAATGTTAGTAATTTTAATGTGATTCTTCTTTACTCTACGTACCATTGCGTCTGCCCACCAAAGTCAAAATGGTACCCCCCCCCCCCCTCCTCTCAACTCCAAGATAGTTAATTGTAGCGTCGTCGCTACTGGGTATGATTGATAATTTAATGGACATACGGTCTCGCGGCGTGTTTCTGTCAACAATAAATAATGCACTTGTTATGTGACGCTGGTCGATGAAACGGCCCTTCGCCTCTTGTATGCGATGTGGCCGCAAGCGAGTGGGTAGCCGGACTGGCGGTGACGAGGGTTAATACGGCGAGTTCCCCTCCCGATTCGGTATGAAGCACTTTGTTGTTTCTCGTTGGCCGGCAGGTGACGACGATTGAGGGTTGAGGGGAACAGAGTTGCCTAATGAATACCAACGAGGGGATGAGAGAGGGGAAGTCACTGCAGAGTCAACATTCGTTGCTTCTGACCGCATCCCCGCCTATCGCCGTCTCTAAGCACGTAAGAACTGACAAGTCCGTATGACTCCCCTTACTCGTCATGAAATGATTCAATACTTTTCTGCTGGTTTTTTATCGTTTTTTTTAATACAGATTTGAGTAAAACACAAAAACAAAACAGCGTATTGAAAACAATTTTTTTTATAGCCGACGAAAATGTACATTACCTGTTTTTTATAGCGTTTCCCTCCTTTTGAGCTTTAATTCTCCTAGAAGCTTGAAACTTAGCTTCCCAGCCGGGCTTGTACTACTGCGCATGCACAGGATTGGGCTGGCTATAAATACTCGGCGCAGCCGTCCGATGGCATCATTTCTCCTAGGGCGCTCACGACGTCATGACCACTCTTGAGCTCTTCCCACTCCAGCCTCTTCTTCGGATCCGCTGGTCCTCAGGACCAGCTCGCTTCATCATCCCATAGGACGCATCCTACTCAACTTCGACCTTAGGATGGCTTCCACTAGGATGCCTTCTGCTACCAAGGATCTCCCGGTTGAAGCTTTGCTCATGGCCACATCTCTTCCGACTTTAGAAACAGCTGGACGAAGGACCGATCCGTCCTCTCCTCGGACAAGGATACATCCGTCTCCACAAGTGCTACACCGCCGATCAGGACCCACTCCTATCCAGCGATCCTCGACGATCCGCCAGCCGCTTAATCCACCATCCACTATCTTCCCGGCGCTGCTGTCCTCCTTTCCTTCTGAGGCAGCTAGAAGTGCCTTTTGCAGGGGCCGGCCTGATAAGGATCGCATCCCCTACATCTCACAGGCACCCTCGTCCAGTGAATCGTCCATCCTACCCAGTGGTGGTGCAATACGAGGACGTCTGCATTCTCCTCCGTTCCCATTCTTGCCTTCACCTGCTGCTACTGTTCCTCTCAGCTCCTCAGACGAACTCTCACCCGCTTTCCATCCGCCGTACTTTGTTCGTTTGCCTGTTCCATTTCCGACATTTCGTCGACTCTTTTTTTTGAACCAGCCACTTCACCTACACGGCGTCTCTTTCACAGTCCCGTCCATGATGCGTGGAATGCGGTCCTGCTCCTCCTTCCTCGCCTGTCTTTATTGACATATTTTGTGATGTCACCATCCTCACCAAACTTCGACGTCCATTATACTATCCTAGGACGTCATCTCCAGACTTCCTATCCCTCACAAGGTCTCCACCTGTTCTTCGTTCCCGGAAAATTTCCGTCCTTGGGATCGTTGCTCTGCCATCAACATCAACAGGACACCTGGGAAAGGCCACCCTCGACTCATCCTGTGCTATCACCCACGCTCATTCCCGCAGTATTTCTTGTGCGGTCGACATCCTTTGGACGAACCCAGTGCTGACGTATTGTAATCTCTCGATTTACCTGCGGACGCGCAGTTGGCTCTGTTCCTGATTTCTGTTTTCGTCCTTATCCCCTTCCTCGCCGACTCATGACATAATACCTCCACACGTTCCAATCCCCTGTATTCACGATTATACACACGTCGTGCACTGAAGACATAAAAAAAAGGGGGGAGGAAAGGGACGCAGCTGCCCTGTTTCCCCTGTTCTACCTCTGTACCTCTTCAACCTACACTACGATCCCACCTACAGCTCTGCAGCCGCTGACTGTGTGGTGATACCACGTTCCATCACCAGGCGCCACTACAGTCACTTACCTCGCAGTTCAAATTGCTGTGCACCTAACGGTTTTGTGTCCTGTTCATCGTTCACCATGTCCGACTCTTCTTCATCTGAAGATCCTGTACCAAACACCAAAGCAACGCCGGACACTGAAGCAATGGTACTTAAGGAAGCAAATGTGCCTTCACCCAAGGCATGCAATTGTTTGGGTTTCTCCGAAAACCCCGCTACATACCGTTTCGATCCTCATCCATGCTGCCAGCGACACAGACAGTGTGACGGACAGGAACGTAACTGCCGTATCTGCCTCTCCATTTCACCAAACCGTTAGGCAATTATTTGATGAAAGCAACATCAATCAAGACAGCGGATGCAATGTGCAGCCAAAAAACGAAAGGAGTTACGAGCCCTTAAACAATCCCCAGTGCAAGACTCAAGTCCGACTGTTCCTTCACTTCCAAAGAAAGCCACCAAGCGTTCTGCGTCAGGTCCGCTACCACCCATCTTCTGAAACATCCTGCCTTTCCCGACACCGAAGCAATCCCTGTTGTAGCAGGAACGTCAGGTATCAAAACATCAGCAAAAATCAAGGTCACTCGTCAACGTCTCGTCTCTGCTAAGACGCTGTCCTCAACATCCGTCAAAACTCTGAAACTGTCTCTACCATCTTCCACGGTACCACTTCCTTCGGCGTCCCTGGCCTCCCCAGTTCGTGTTTCATCTACGTCCCCTCCGAAGAGTTTTCAAACTTTCTCTCCAGCGGACGTGCCATCCTCTTCTAAACCTACTCCGTTCCCAACCGCACCAGTGCTTCGAACAGCAATCACTAGCGGTTTGCATCTTTCGGCCAAGGAACAAGAACATTTAGACTTCAACCTGAAATTTCTTTTTGAATACCTAACGGGTTTGTCACAGAACTCAACACTCTTAGCTCCGCTCAATCTAATATTGCATCTTTACAAGAGACGGCAGCATCCGCAGAGGCCCTCCAATCTGGAAACAGTCTCCTGCGTGCGGCGAACGAGGCATATGCTAATGAACTCAGGCTAATAAACAAGCGTTATCGTTCCCTTCGCATAAATTATGCTCTGCTCACGTAACGCTTGGGTCTTGCCAATCCTTGCTTCCCCACCTTGGAGGGCCTACTACTGTGCCCGTTCTCGTACTCGTCGCCTTAGACTTGCTCCATCCTCAACCGTGGTCCACTCGCCGTTTCATCCTCGTCCTCATCACCTACCTTAGCCACACTTCACCAAGAAGCTCCTTCGTCGTTTCCATCTCCACTTCGAGATCCCTCGTCCACAGCCTGTGATTATCACACTCCGGATGACGATCCACCTACATTAGCCTCCGCCTCTCCTGTTACACTCTGGAAGGAAGCATTTGCCACAAATTAACTTCAGAAAATCTCATCTTATTCAGTGTGGCAATACGATAACGCTCCATGCTTTATCCCTGTCTTCCACGGTATCACTGGAATTTTATCGCAGTCAATGGACGTGATGTCATGCTGCCCGTGTTGAAGCAAGGCTTCAGGAGTAGCGCTGGGATTTCGTGTCCTCCCCTAAATAAACATCATCTTTTTTTTCATCCGTCTCTTGCTCATTTACGACCTTATTGGTGAGGGTTCCACTTCATCCGCCAGCCATGAGGGGACGGTACAATCACGATCATCGCCTCCCTTTTCGGAACTTGTCTTCACAAAATCAACTTTATTGATCTACACCTTCAACTCCCTACGCAGCACCTGGCTTCCAACGACCAACAAAAAAATCACTAACCAGCTGTCTGCATTTTGATTCAGCTCCGAAAATATGTTCCACCTCTTGTGTTTTCCACGATTCACCTTACGGACACTGTCCGCCTCTTGCATCCACCGCAGTTCGTCCCATCATGCGTTCACCTTTCTCCATCATCCATAGTTCAGACATCATCCACTCTTCACGTTCACTGATCTACAGAAACATTCGTCACCGCCTATTCGCTTCACATGCCTCCCACTGTCCGTTCTATGGAAGATATCCGATCCTCACTTCTGCCAATACCTCTTGCAACGCCACGCACCATCCGCCTGTCCGTCTCACACGTGGCAGCACCATCTTCCCAGCAAGGTAGACGATTTCGGTATTTTTTTTTCTGATTTTCTATCTTGTACCCCATGGTGTTAAGATCCCTGCATGCGGTTCTTTCTTCTGCTTCCTTAACCATTACTAGATTATGACAAATTACCGCACTGCCTGACCTCACTTAGGATGTAACCCTTTCCAAAACAGCGGATCGCTCCGCAGTCGGCGAATAGTTTCAGCCTTTAGTGAAATTTGTCTAGGACTCGGGGTTGTCTTCGCCAGGGATTAGTTCCCGGGGATGCCGGTTTGTACATGAGGGGAAAGCGAACCTAGCCATCCTCTGAGGTGACAAAGTCCGCTATAAAAAATAGTTAATGTATATTTTCGTCGGCTATAAAGAGACTAAAATTGCAGGCCCTGCACCTGCTTAATTTTAGTTTTTATTGCCTAACCGAAAGTATACATTACCTTCAGTCCTACCCAGGCCTCCCCTCCATAGTCTAGGTTCTGGGTGAGGAGAAATAATGCCATCGGACGGCTGTGCCAAGTATATATAGCTAGCCCAATCCTGCACATGCGCAGTAGTACAAGCCCTGCTGGGAAGCCAACTTTCAAGCTTCTAGAAGAATTTAAGCTCAAAAGGAAGGAAACGCTCTAAAAAACAGGTAATGCATATATTCGGTTAGGCAATAAAAACTAAAACTAAGCAGGGCCTGCAATTTTACAATGGGGGGGGGGGGGGTGCAAAGGGTGCAAGGCACGCGGGCCCAGGAGGCAGGGAGCCCAAAATTCAGCAGTTGGGGGCCCAAATAAGACAATTCACTAAACGTTTTGGTTGGGGTTGGCAGTCCCTTTGCCCCTAAATTTGTTTACTCGTTGAGGAGGAGCCCAACATTTTGCCCTTCCACTTCGCCTTGCAAAAAGCTAGCTGCAGCACTGTAATTTTATGTATACGTATAACGTTGCAATCTTGGTCTTTATACAACCTTAATGTGTGAAACCGTATACTACGCAGTGATTTAATCCCTTCACACTTTTTGCAGGGCTTATCATTGTAGTCGCAAGTCAACTTTGAAATTTTTTGAAACCCTGCGTTGTACCGGGGGTACATATATACATACACACATACAGGGTCTAACAGAAGTAACAGACCAGTATTCTTGTAACACCTCTAATTTAAATAAAAACGTTGGTAAACTTATAGAGTTATTTGAGGGTCCGTTATGAACGTGTGAGTCGATTGACCTTGAACATGTTTGCTTGAGGTCATCAAGTTGTTTGAATTTTTAGTAGTACATCATAGATGCGTAGGGTAAATTTGAAAGATGTAGGAAATCATTCAGCAACACCACCCCAAACGACAACGAAAATCCGTTAGTAACTGCAGACGGTTATGTAAAAAGGAAACTTGCAACAAATACGGGCAGCGTGTCCGGCAATGAAATATCTCAAGCAACTCTATGCCTATTTGTTTCACTGCGTAGCTTGTTAAGCTTTTTTTTTTTTATTTAAGTTACCGTTTTTGTTTTCTTTTCGTTTTGCTGGTCCGTAACCTTTACATAATTTTATTACCCGATTACCATTAAGTCTTTTAGGCGGATATTGTTTTTAAGGATTCCCTTCTTCTTTCCAATTTACTCCAGCGATCTATGATGCTGACTTACAAAAAAAAAGTTAGAAGTATGATGACGTTTAACTTACATTGTCAAGGTCAACCCAACTCTTACGCGCAAACGGTCCTCCAACGACTGCCTCTATAAACTCATTTGCGTTTCGTTTCAATCATTAAAGATGTTACGTGGAAACTGTGGGCCCTGATCCGTTACTTCTGTGTTTTAACACCCTGTATTTTTACAGTACAACAGTTTGACGGGTGGGTGTCTGTTCCCTGCTGGGTGGCTCATAAAATGGTTTAAGGTCAGAAATCGTGACTGGGGAAGGGGGGGGTGGAGGAGGAGGAGGAGGGCTGAACTACGTTATTTCACGATTTCTGACCTTCACAGTTTTGGAATGAACTGTGAGTTATGCTCTACACACTGGGCGTGTTGGTGCATTTGATGAGGACGTCATACGATATTCATGGCCATCGAAGAGTTAATACTGTTTTTTTTTACTCCTTCTTCCTCCTAATGGAGCTCTTTTATGTTCTCCTGGTTGCACATATGGCAAAATCGATTTTGACAATGACGTCACGATCCTTTTCCATATTTCTGTTTTCTGTCGACGAAAAGTTTGCAAACTTATTATTTTCTATCAAACCACAAGACACGGATAAGTCAAAGAAAAAGACACTAAAAAAAACCCTGTGTCCGACTCTTCCTTCTGACAGTCTGCATCGAGGGAACGAAGCTCAGAAAAAGAACAGGAAAAAAAAAAAAGCAGTTGCAGCTCCCCTCGAAATGGTCCCCATGAGAAACATCTGTTTGAGCAACGTAACTTTTTTAACTACCGATGCCATCAATGATTGAAGACTGCAAAGCATTTAACTCCTCGTCATCGGTTTCAGCCATTAAAGTCTTCTTGCTCAACACATCCTTCGTTAAGTTGGTAGCTTCAATAATCTCTCCCCCCCCCCTCCCCTCCCCCAACTGCAATTTTACCGAAGCAATGTAGTAACAGCCAAAGATCTCACCGGGGAGCAATCTTGCTGCATACACCATGTAAACCCATACATTTTGAAGGTTTAACGGAGCTTGTCAACGATAAGAAAGATATACCGCCACTCTAGAATTTCCCGCCAAACGATTTTTGGGCTGGTGAAGAAACTACAAGGGGATAAAAAAGACTGGAAGACTATCGGGTTGTGTCCCTGTTAAGTTTTTTTTCCCTCGTAAATTCCGGGTAGCCTACGTTTGGCAATATCGGTGGTTGTAAATTTGGGTATAAATTTAACTCAAGCGATACGTCCCGATACGAAGGTTTAATATTACAAAAAAAAATGATAAAAATTTAGTTGTGTTTTTTTAACGGTTTTGTATTAAATATGTTCATTACCTCGTACCGGGTGTTGCTGGTGTGAAAAATAAAAAAACTGGAAAAAAAAATGTGATAAATGCGAAAAATATATTAGCAGTGGTGTGGAAAAAAGGCAAAACTCAAGAAAAGCCAATGGAAATTATCCATACGGATTTTTTGGCCCGGAATTATGTGCTAAGTCTGTGGTTAATTTTGCAACGTTGAAAATAAAAACTGTATGACCGTAAAAATTCCCTTCGTTTTTTCTGCTGCCGAGAATTGATGTGCGTTAACATGAAATTGCGTGCATCGCGGATGGCGCATAAAATGGACTGTCCAAAAGTTGGTATACGAAAAATGTGAACAAAAGTGAAAAGCAGGATGTGAAAAAAAGTGAAAAGTGGGTAACGAAAAATATGAAAAAAAGTCAAATGTAGGAATGTGAAAAATGTGGAAAAAAAAGCAGGTACCTGTGACAGCACCCCTGCTCGTAAATACTAGGAAGATAATGACTTCCGTAAAAGTACCTCGAAAATAACTGTTGTACATCACTTGGAAAATACCTGAAGATTCCTGAAAATACCTGATGGTCCACAAAAAAACTGACGACCCACAATTTTAAGTCCAACGTTTCTAGTTAGCACCCCTCAGAACCAGGAGAACACA
>JAHWFP010240090.1:3541-34730 GCA_023313725.1 Lithobius niger
GGGCCAAGGATTGGTTTCCCTTGCACCGTGCTGCGGGACGACGAGCACGTCTTGTCACAAGTTGTGTGCTATAATCCCCGGGCCAAGGATTGGTTTCCCTTGCACCGTGCTGCGCAATGACGAACACATCTTGTCGCAAGTTGCGTGCTATGGTCCCAGAGGCAACCAAAGACTGATGTCCCTTGCAGTGTGCGAAATGACGGTAATGTAAACTCGCAAATTGTATGCTAGGGTCCCAGGGCCAAAGAATGCTGTCCTTTGCAACAGGGACGTGCGTCGTCGAAGCCAGATGGATAAAAACAACAACACGGGGAAAACAGCTTTGTCGTTTTTATTGCTGCCCCCCCTCCCCGTTTTTAGGTAATGTTGGGTCAATTTTCACCCAGCAAGTGAGTGTTTTACCAGAAAAAAACTTCGTATCGCTTTTTTTCCCTTTGGGATTTTCCCCAACAGATTTTTTTCCCTTCTTTCAGATTTCTCAGATTTTCTTTGCCTTTTTTCCTGTTTTTATTTTTCTGTCACCTACTTTTTCATGGCTCTTTTCTTGCGGCTCAACCCCCCCACCGCTTGTTGCAATGACTGTGATGCTTTTGTTTAACCGTTTTTTTCAAGTGCTAATCATGTATACACTAATGAGAATGTTGAGTGGTTAAAATTTGTTGGGAAGGTGTGTTGTTGATTTGTAGCCAACGCCCGTGTCACACTCAGCGTGGGTTATACTGGCCTTAATTGAGCCTTATTAGCTGGCTATGATTCGTGAACCCAAACGACGCCAGTCTTACGTATGGCTAACAAACACTGATTTTTGTTCACTTCACTCATTCATTCGGCATATCTCCCTGCTCCAGCTGAGTATAAAAAAAAACACGAAAAAAAGCTGATGGGCTAAACCTGGAAAATAAAGCCCCGGAAAACAAGCTGATGAGAAAAAAAAACCGAAAAAACTCAATGGAACCAGATACCCAGATAAAAAGCTGATGGAAAAAAGGGCCACAGGAAAAAAGTCGCTGAAAAAAGCCATGAAGAAAAAGAATTTCAAAAAAAAAATTTGGGGAAAATTGTAGAAAAAAATTAGTGCGTAATGGACAATAGCTAGAAACCTTACAAGCACTTCTTGTATGCTAATATAAGGAAGGCAATCCACTGCTGTTATTCTGACCAAAACCAGGCGTTTCTTAAGGGAAACTTTGCTTATAATTACGGATGGGCTATTCGCTCCTGTCAGAACTAATCGGCTTTTGTTTTTTCTCGTTTCCTCTTGGTTTGGTGAGTGTGGGAAGGGGAAAAGGGGTGCGTAATCCCCAAAAAATATATCAAAAGTTATGCAGAGAAATATCGAAATAGCTTTGGGGAAAAAAGTAAAAAAACAATTTTAGGAAAAAACTTCAGTCTTCCCAAATTTTCGTTTAATTCTCCCAAGTCCTAATTGAATATTCAATCCTTCCTTCCCAAGGTATGCAATTTGTAGAAAATTTATCATTTGCAGACCCTTCCCTGCCCCTCCTATTCCAACTTTATATGAAACTCGTGATTTCACGAAATTTTCTTTAATGAATTAAATCACCCGACCAAACAGTGCGATCTTTCCTCTACCCCCACTTCCCCTGTTAAGGAATTTGGAAAGAAAATTGAGAGACTTTCGAGTTTTAATTAATGATTCACCTAGTGAATGATGAATAGATGCATAACTATATTTAGGCAGTATTCGTTTTTATTTTACATTAGAATTTCTTCGTCCTCTTTTCTTCCATGGGCTTTATTTCTGGGGACTTTTTTCCACAGGCTCTTTTTCTGCAGCATTTTTTAGGACTTTTTCTGCGGCTTTTTTTGGCATGTTTTTCTGGCTCTTTTTTCAAGGCATTTTTCTGTGCCCTTTTTCTGTGCACGCTACAGCCGATTCTCTCTACTTTTTCATTTTTGTACTGACTCTTATACAAGTTTTCCCCCACTGGAGGAGGGGTCACCTGTCTCCTCCTATATTTCAACACCCTCTCCTCCACCCCCTGTCACTCCTCCCTAGTACTTGTCACATTCTTGTACTGAATTCCACTGCGCATTTTTATGTGTCTTTTAAAGTACTGTAAAGCTGCAATTTTTTTAAACAAACTGGGCGGTTATTGTTTCACGAGAATTTAATTTCTTTTGGTGCATTGTTTTAGTGCATAACACTGCGTAACTGAGGCTTATTTTCCGTTTATCATCGTTTGCTACTTTAATACAGTCTCTGTAGCAGATAACCCAGTTGTGGTTCGTGCTCCCTAAAAACAACAACAACAGCAGCAGTGCCTACTAAAAAGTAAAAAGTGAACCCAACTTTCAAAACTGTTGAACTTTCTCGACTACTTTCTCTCTAAATTATTCGGTGTTTTTCAGTCAAGTGGTCACTACTTTCCGTTCATCACCCTTCTGATGATACATGCACCATTTTTTCGAGACTTTGTTAAGCACGTTTCCAGGCTTGGAATTTCATTAACATTTTCCAGACATTTCCATGTTTTCAAAGACTTGTGCAAACCCAAAATTACCGATCACCGATCAATGTTCGTATAGTTCATCCGAAATAAAACCCATAAGCTTGAGGAACACGCCAAGTTTCAGCCAATCAAAGTAGTGATCTCAGAACAAAAATGGCTGCCACCAAGTTGCTACATTAGTTACCGAGCTAATCCAACCGATTATTACATCAAAGGTTAAATGAAATACCTGACCATTGTTGCAAACCGTTGCAATGGTCTTGTTTTTCAATTATGTGTGAAGTAATAATCAGTGGGTAAACTGATTATTTTTTTGATGGCTTCTAATTTTTGCCAGTGCACAGTTATCTACTATTTTCCCAAGTTTGATCGAAAAATATTGAATAGGAAAGGACATATTAATTTTTGGAGTGAGGACTTCAATCACATAAATTGAAGCGTTTGCTACTTGGATTTGATTTGATTTCAGAACCTTAGCCCTCAACCTTACGATTTCACCAAACTATACATAGTTGCTCGCAAACACACCAAAAAACGCACCAAAATACACCAGAATATGCTCATTCAACAATCAATAATAAGTAGCGCGTCCATTTTATCGACAATGTTCTTGTTTCCGATTATTTGTGGTAATGATCAGTTTGCATTGTAACGCAAGCTAAAACATTTTGAAACCCTCTATTTTTAAACAGTGATAAATATTTTTTTTTGATAATGTTTTAAAACCTACAGGCTACATTTTTTTCCCGAGCGTCCAAGTTGCTGATAGCCAACCAGTTTTGAGTTTTATGTTGTATTGTCACTTTAGGTTTTTTTTTTCGAACAAGGCATCTAAAAAGATTTTTGGAACAATTTTCCCTGAAAACAAATGTTTGTGTCAACTACGCCAACATGAAATCGTTTTCAGACTAATTTTTCGTGCATTTGAGGTAAGAAAAAGAAATCAAATAACAGCGATAAAAATGTGCCTAGTGAAGCGTATTTTAATTATCTTTCATTTGGTGCTTCGCTTATCTGTTTAGGGGCTTTACTTCCAGAGGAGCAGATGTACAACCAACCATTCAAATACGCACATCAAACCGTCAGAACAACCGTGTAAAATACACGATACACTAATTTGAGATAGAAAGTACAACGGCCCCCATCCAGGCTCAAGGCAAGTTGCTCCGTCCTTGTGTACATATTATCACCCCCCCTCCCAATAAATTCATGATATATGTGTGTAACTTTTAGGAGTATACTTTAGGCCTGAGAAAGGTGGAACAAGTTCTAAGTGTGGCTGAAGCCCATAGCAAATAACTTACCCTGCCACTGTAGCACAGGTGATATGGAGGGAAAAAACCGGCTAAGTAAGCCACCGGGAAAAAAACAGGTTAATCAATGATGGAAAAGACGCTGTGGAAAATAATAAGTCTTCAGCAAAAAAACGAAAAAAAAACCTGAGGCAAATAAAGTCCGACAGAAAAAATTGACACAGGAAAAAAATCGAAACAAAGCCTGGAAAAAAGCTGAAGAAAATGAACCTGTTGAAAATGGTCTTGACAAAATAAAAAAATTCTTCCAAAATAGCCAGAAACAAATAAAAGCCTGCTGAATGAGGCCGCAGGAAAAAAGCTTTTAAGGTAAAACAAAATAGCAAAAAAGCCTGTGCAAATAAAAGCTGTGGAAAAAAAGCCATGCAGAAAAAGTAGTTTTACAGTGAAACTCGTAACCAGCCTGGTGAAATTCGACCCAAGGCAAATGACCTGACCTGTAATAACAACAGCATGAAACAAAAACTAGTATGATGGAACAATTTTCTCTATTATCGGTTTTTTCGCAGCTTTTTTTCCGAGGATTTTTTCTTTAGTTGTTATTTCCAGGATTTTTTTTTCTGTGTGTCGCCCCCACAGGTGGTTAATAGAGCCCCCAGCTAGAAAGCAGTACGTCTTTAGTCGAGTCCCAGACGGGGAACTTCACTGTTAATGTTAATCTCGTATTCCATAAGGCATGTCTTTAATGCTGGTGGTTTACTTCGTTAGGCATTAACCTTATTGTTATATATCGACGATGCTTCATGACGATTGGTGGTTGTTTGGATTCCTGGTTGTGTGTCTATTTTTTGTGTCCCTGGTCCAAGACAGTCACTTTGGGTGAGTTGAAGGGGTTTATGAATGCCTAGTGAACTTTTTGAGCCTTCTTGGAAGAGTGTAGTTTGTTTTGGGTCCGTGAGAATAGCAAATGAAAATTGTGTTTACATCTGTAATGTGGAGGCAGCCATCTTGACATTTGTATTACCGTATACGATTTTGGGATTAGCAGTTCAAGACTGGCTCCAGGACTTTCCTTTGAGATGAATTTTTTTTTGGAAGATTTTGAGACGAGTTGGTTCCTTGAGACCCCCTGACGCCTTTCCCCTCAAGAGTCGATTTTCTCGGAGCTTTTTAGACTTTTTTTCGTGCGTTTTCTTCTGGAACCTTTACTGCACATGCAAGAATCCTTTTACGGCGATGTCATTCGGATTTTGACCATGAACACTCCAGCAGCTGAGCTGGTGTTCCCAGGAGCATGAAGGAAGGTGAACAGTCCTTGCCTAGGGAACCAGTTACTCCAAACTTTGACGAGACTAATCATTGGCTGCATGAGAAATTTCTTCCAAATCAATGGTCTACTGTCTGGTACGATGTTAATAATTCTCCATCAGTTAACTCATGTCTTTCAACTCAACATGCTAGAAATGTTAGCCTTTCTGACAACTTTGGGCCAACAATTTTAGGCTGTGTCCAGAAACTTTGTACTTCGCTTGAACTTTCAAAACTAGAAAGGGATATAGAGCTGTCTGATATCAACTCCAAATTGCATAATATTAAATCTAATCTCGATGAGTCGGGGAAACCAGACCCAACTGTCACTGAAACAAAATTATCACGATTTGAGTCCCTGGTTCTGCAAGTAATTGACGATTAACGTGAAATTGTCCAGCTTAACTCTTCTAATTTAATCAGCAAGGTTGAAAATCTTCTGCTTCAACAGATTTGCACCTTCAACTAACACATGGATTCCAAACTTAAAATGCTACTTGTCAACATTTCAACTGATATACAAGCAACCACCACGGGAAGCCAGAAGAATACCTCACCAATTCCCGCGGAACCCAAAACCATAAAAACTGCTCATTTACTTACGAAGTCAGATCTGGATCCGAAGTTGGATGAAGAGCAACAGGCTGGCACAAATATCGTGCATGTACGTACGGTGCTTTCCAATTCCCAGGCTGGTGGTCTACAGGTGTTGTCTACCCACATCGAACCATCTAAAGAGGAAACACTAAGCGAAACCTATGTGGACAAATATAAATGGGTAACAGTGCGCCGGAAAAAAATCAAGGAACTGCAATTAAACCAGCAACATTGGCTAAGGATGATATCCCACTCATCCAACCACATATAGGGGTTAATCGGGCTGACCCACAAACCATCGAAAGACTGAACCAGCTAAATCCAACCACACATACTCCAAGATTATCAGCAAAGGAGGTAATCATGTCTGGGAATCCACATGATAGCGACCCAAATAACAGTACGTCTGAAGACATCTTAATACGTCAAACCATCACCAATTCACAGAATGACCAGCCCATTATCTTCGGGGACTCTCATACACGATCCATTGGGGGTTGTACTTCAGTCATTTCGAAGACGTGGGTGCTACCAGGCATCAAAGCACAACAACTTTTAAATTTTGTTCCATCCATCATGGCTTCTGCAGGAAACTCCCCATCAATCATTGTGTGTGCAGGCTCTAATAAAATTTTACATGACTCCCCAAAACAGATAGTGTCTCACCTGTTGAAGATAGCCCACTCAGTGAGATCAGTCAGACCCAATGCAAAATGAACTTTTATTGGTCATTTTCCCCGCTTACTCCAGTACATATTCCATGCTGACAAAGACATCCAACTGACAAACATCTTGCTCCAACAAATGTGCATTGACGAAAATTGTAACTACGTCTCCATAGACAAACATGTATTTGCTGGTCAAGGATTGATTGCACGTGATGGTTTACACCTAACAAAGAAAGGTAAACTGGTTCTTCATGACGAACTTATGAAAGTGCTTACACACCAGGTGAACTCCAACACATAAATGGGACATTTACCAGGAACAGTTGTTCTGACCCAACCAAACTTGTTTTAACTCCATCAACTTTCTATACTGACGCTGCGGGGTTGAATTGTGTCTCCATGAATGCGCGCAGCATCCCTGCTAATTTGGTCGAATTTCATGCGCTCTTGGCATCAGACTGTTACGACATGTTCTTCATTGTTGAAACTTGGCTAAATCCTTCCTTTACCGATTCAATGGTGACGAATGGCCACCCTTATAACATTTTTAGGCGTGATCGAGGCCCCAGAGGTGGGGGAATTGCTGTGTTTTACCAACGGAAAATTGACCTTGTGTTGGAGTGTACTGCAACAGATGTGGAAGCCATGTCGCTGGTCTTGTTGCCGTCAAAGCTAAATTTTATTATTGGGTACATTCCTGATGGTTTTGATGACACCCAGGTTTTTAATATGGGGAATTTTATCAATTCTGCAGTCAAGCCTCACTTTTCAAATGTGGTGTTGGGGAATTTTAACCTCTCAACCATTAACTGGCAGTTGGTCAGAGCCACAAACAGTATTCACCAACTTTTTCTCTACAAAATTGCAGATCTTGGCCTCATGCAACTTGTGTCGGAACCAACTCGTGAAAAGAATATCCTTGACTTGATCCTAACTGATGATGAACGAGCTATTTTCAATATTGAAATTGGTGCCCATCTTGGTCTCAGCGACCATTGTATGGTCAACTTCAAGGTCAACTGTCCATCTTCAAGTGCTGAGAATGTGTATACCAACCGGGTTATAGATTTTGACTCTCTACGATCCCATCTTGCCGATATTGATTGGAATGAAGTTCTTTCGACATCTGACACAGTCAATGATGCCTGGGATAATTTTCTCGATATTATTCAGCACTATGTTAAAATCAGTAGTGTTGAGCATCACTTGCACGTTTCTAAGGGTTTCTATCAACCAATTGCCCTTAAGAAACTTGGGCGTAGGAAACTTGCCCTATGGCGCCGTTACAGGAGCAAAAGGACCGAGTATAATTTATTGCATACAACATTTGTCGGCATAAATATTCTTCTGCCTTAAAGGAGGACCAACGCAATCAAGAACGCACTGTTCTGGCAAATGGTAGCTTAGCATCACTTTTTCGATTCTTTCGGCGCAAGACTAAAATTACAAGATCTATCCCACCCCTAAGAGTTGTCAACGACTATATTACAGATCCTGTGGCCAAAGCAAATTTGTTTAATACTACTTTTGCAGCCAATAGCATTGTTGATAATAACATCATTCCTTCAACAAATTTGGATTGTGAACTTGGCAGAGAACTTTGCACTACTGTACATTTCACCCCATCAATTGTGCTTTCAGCTCTTACTGAGCTCAAACAGAGTTACTCTGTGGGACCAGAGGGTTTCTCTGCTTATTTTTACAAAGAAATTCGTTACCAAATTTGCACGCCCTTGGGCTTCATTTTTTCATTGTCATTTGACTCGGGAAAAATCCCCAGTGTTTGGTCCACAGCAAATGTGGTCCCAATTTTTAAAGGAGGGAATGCTGCTGATTCACAGAATTACAGACCAATCGCCTTTACGTGCTCCCCATGTAAAGTCATGGAAAAAATCATTCGCATTCAGGTGCTTAAATACACCAACACGCATCATCTAATTGGTGATGACCAGTTTGGTTTTATGCCAGGGCGATCCTCAACTCACCAACTTCTGTTGGCTTTGGACAGGTGGACTGAAGCTACAGATATAGGATTGCCTACTGATGAAATTCTTTTTGATTTTCGAAAAGCTTTTGAATCTGTAGTTCATAGCAAACATCTTTTTAAACTTAAAATGTTGGGTTTTGATGGAAAACTTTTGCCTGGATTGGTGCCTTTGTTACTGGTCGCACACAACGTGTTATCCTCGGTACTTCTTACTCTTCAAGTTTGGATATTGTTAGTGGGGTCCCACAGGGTTCTGTGCTCGGTCCTTTTCTTTTCGTCGTTTTCCTAAATGATCTATCTTGTAATATTCGTAACACGGAACAACTAAAATTTGCAGATGATCTCAAGCTTCACGGTGTGATCACTGATTCACATGATATTGAATGTATTCAGGCAGGGATCAGTCATGTTTTTCGTTGGTCCATTGACTGGAAATTACCAATCTCTACCGCAAAATGTAAAAGTTTCCATATTGGAAATGGTAATCCAGTGTGCACTTATGTGTTGGATGGGGTCCCACAGCCAGGAGTTTTCTCTGTTAAGGACTTCGGAATTTGGTTTGATGCCAGTCTTAAATCCACCACCCATTGCGGTCACATCGTGTCAAACGCTAATCGACGTCTTGCTGTTGTTCAGCGAGCATTTACCTCGGGTTGTGTAAACACTAAGCTGTGGGCATATAAGGTCTTTCTTCGCCCTTTACTGGAATATGCTACTCCTGTCTGGTGCCCTTATCTCATGCAAGATATCGATCATATCGAATCCACTCAGCGCCGCGTCACAAAATCTCTGACATGCGACACTTGCCGTACAATGCCCGCCTAAATAAACTTAATTTAGAATCTTTAAAGCTACGACGTCTTAAGTCTGACCTCATACTTACCTTCAAAATTCTGAATGGTTTTCTGTCAAGTGACTTGCCTTTTTTCGACTTAGGTACTGTAACCTGTACCCGGGGATATAGCTCTAAATTGGTAGTCCCTCGATCTAGGCTAGATTGCCGAAAAAACTTTTTCTCTGTCAGGGTTGTTAAAGCTTGGAATTCCCTGACTGAGCAAACTATCTCTTCACCATCTGTTGCAGCCTTCAAGCGTAATTTGGGTCTTTCTGACTTGACTTCGTTCCTAAAGAGGCCTGAACACTGTACTCTTTAGCTGCCACCAGCCATTTTATTGTTTTAAATTAAACCATTATTTTTTTTAATTCGTGGACTGGCGTAAGGAGTATCCTTTGCCACGTCTGTTTCCATTTCACCTTCAAGTTGGTTTTTAATCTTTTTTTATTATATATTTTTTATCTTGTTAATGATTAACAATTGGTTTAGGCCAAGCTTTAAACTGCGATGCATTTTATTTTTATTTTTATTTTTTAGAAACTTTGACAATGAAACAGCTTTTCCCCTCACTTGTCCCTCACATTTGGCGATTCCATCGGGGACCATTGTGTCCCTGGTAGGTCTAACCTTGGTGGTAAGGCATTCGTGACCCCAACCCAACACCATCTACCCTTCCTCTGTAGCAAGGCCATTGTCTTCGTTTTAAACTCTTGAAGTCCTAAACTTCTGTAATTTTAAATTTTTTGTTTTAACTTCAGATGGCAGTTAGTGACCACCAGGTCCTTATCATTTCGGGTGCGTTTGCAACGAACTTATTATTATTATTATTATTATTATCTCGTATTCCGTAAGGCATGTCTTTAATACTGGTTGTTTACTTCGTTAGGCATTAACCTTATTAAGTTAAAGAGCATTTCTTTTTTATCATTACTATTTTTTCTTGGCCAGTGAGCTGGTCAGAGAGCTGGACTATTTTCCCCCAGAAGTTACTCTTCAAGGATACCATAACTAGTTTTCAAATGAATGACAATGCTGCTAAAGCCTTTATCCCTGCACTCATCCTGAATAAAAAGGATTAGTTGACCCAAGAAGGGAAAACATCTTTGCATTCCAGCACCGTAACCTCCCGACCCCCAAACCACACCCCTTTCCTTTCTTTCTCACACTACTCAACACTTAGCGCCTCGACGCAAGCTTGTGTTCATAGGCAGTAGGAGCAAGAAGGGTGGGTTCTGCAGACCTGAGCGACCAGACATAAGCAACCAACTGTGAATTTATTTTGCTTATGTAAAGGTAAACCAAGCTGTGCTACATAAAAATACAAACAACGTTTCAAAAATTATCAATTTTTGTCTTCAAACCTGAAGCAATAAAATTAAAGCATGGAAAAAGCCACTAAGTCATCCTACATTAAAGCATAAAACAGTCATTTAACGGATAAAAACTACCAATTTCTCCCTTCAAAAGAGGCAGAAATGGCAGCCGAAAAGCAACGACCCACCTGCTCCGTTGGAATGCCACGTCGCAGGCAAGGTGTATGCAAATTGGGGTCACGTGTTTCAAAGGTGCAATGCATTCGTTATGTGGGTTTTACCATATGCCTGGCAAAAGAGTCGAGTTTAAGCGTTTTAATTACAGGAAAATATTCTTTTAGAAATTTATTATCTGGCACTAAGTGGTTATGTACAGGTGGTGTATGTGTATGGATGACAAGCATTTCAAGATTAATTCGTGCCCTGGAGTGTTTTTCTCGAAACAAGATTTGGACCATGTCCAAGTCGGGGGTGTGGCCTGTCGCGCATTTGTCTGGCGACTTGCCAGTTGAAAGGCAGTGTTGCACTAAAGAATTTGATTCGACTTTAAATTTAAAGTTTGATTTATGGGATGCCATACGTTCCTTAAGTTTTTGAAGCGATTGTCCTACATATTGTCCTAAAACCCACATAACGAATAAATCGCACCTTTGAAACACGTGACCCCATTTTGCATACACTTGCCTTGCAATGTGGCATCCCAACGTAACAAGCGGGTCGTTGCTTTTCGGCTGCCATTTATGCCTCTTTTGAGGGGAGAAATTGGTAGTTTTTATCCGTTTTAAATAACTGTTTTATGCTTTTAATGTAGGATGACTTAGTGGCTTTTGCCATGCTTTAATTTTATTGCTAACCTGAAGACGAAAATTGACAATTTTCGAAACGTTGTTTGTATTTTTATGTACCACTGCTTGGTTTAGCTTCACATAATCTATTACCATGCTTTTTACTCCATTGCTCAATTTATTTTGCCACCGCAAGTGAAAAAGGCAGGTAGTCAGCGCATGGAGTTCCGATCACACGGGCCCTAGACAATGCCCAGAGTCTGTGGTACCGGAAGCCCCATTCCAGACATGTATTTCCCCCTTCTCTTGAGAGGCTATCCGTGGATCTGCCTTTGGTTGGTGGATGAGTGTAAGAGGTTATAGAAAAGGACACAGTTCAAATTGGTGCGAACAGTCTTCATTCCAGGTTGCATTGGGGCTGGATTCCCATTCTCTCCTCTCGTTGATTAATCTCCCGCTACGCTCCTTAATGGATATTATGGTAAAACGCATACATTAGTATTGGCTGCTCGACTATATCACGTTCCTGGACTCAGACATGTGTCAATCGAGGCTGATATCCTCAACAGAACATGACATGTAAGACCCACAATACAAAAATAGGTTTAGATAAATATTCTCAATTAAAATATCGCTTGGAGTTTCACTGCATGGCAGTTTGCACTCGCGGATCCTCTAGGCTACATTTATGACTAGAATACGAACCAATTCTGGATATAAAGTCGCCGATTCCTTTCGTCCTAAAAAAACAATAGAAAATGGCGGACGGCAGCCATCTTGTTTTTTACAGGGAGAAGAGGAAAAATCAGAGACAACCTTTCTCCATGGTAATTGAGAGCAGAGAGGGGGAGAGCGAGCATGAGAAAGGAAAAACGAGAGCAGGGGACGGAACAATACATCTAGAAGGGACAGTGTTGTTGCGAGACAAGTCTAAATTGCGATAAAGAAAGCACAGAGGTAGTAACAATCACAAGTACTAGCATTCTTAAGTAGAGTGGACTTTGGCCAAAAGATGGCAAACAATGACACAGGCACACAAGCATGGAAGGTGTTTGTTGAGGTTAAGCCGCAACTTTTAAAGTGAACATTTAATAAATTAAATGTCTCACGTAATGGGGAAAAGGACGCATTCCCTACGTAATGCAGAGACGACCATGGTCAACAGGGGCAGGGGTAAACTATCCCCTGTCACACCCCCTCCGAGTCTGTACGAGACGTTGCCCTTTCCATACATAAATAAATATTCTTAAATCAACACGGAGTTTAAAGAGAAAAGGGAATATTAATAGTAATTAATCATAAAGGAGTGTTAGTGTCACTCGGACCAAAGTGAAAAAAAAACATTATAGCTTGCAAACATTAGTAAGTAAGTTTTCGTTTGATAGTGGTTTCTAAAACTACTTATGTGTTTTTGCAAGAAGCAACACATTAAAGGGAAAAGCAAAAGGAGGCTAAGATTGGAGGCTGACAACAATTTTCTCCAATTCTGGGGGTAAACCTTGTAGATTAAATTGGTCCAAAAACGCAACGAGCTTCTCTCTAGAAACCGGGCTGGTCAGGAGGTCCGCTATCAACAGGCTGCCAGTGGTATACTTAAGCTCGAGGATTTTCCGATCTATGAGATCCCTTAAATACCAGACTTTACGAGCGTAGTGTCTTGATCTTGTACTACATGCGAGCCTAGAGATAAGATCCGTGGCAGACCAGCTATCGGTATATGACGGGAAGGGCCCTTGAGCAAGATCCATTTGTCCCAGCTCGTTAAGGAGGCCGTGCACCAAAACCATGTCTCTCCCACACTCTGCCAGGGCAATTAGCTCCGCCTCACAGCTACTAAGGGCAACGATTTTTTTTAACAGTCTTCCAGACTACCAATCCACTTCCCACAGTAGCCCCTGCAGTCCTTAGTAACCGACCAGGTTGTGTCAGAATGGCCCTCAGGCCCGATGAGTTGCTGGGAGGGGAACCATAACTTTAGATGTGTTGTGTCCTTCAGGTAGCGTATGATCTGCTTAGCAGCTAACCAGTGCATTTCCCTTGGGCCGAGTTATACCTGGAAAGGTTTATAACAGCATGGCTAATATCAGGCCTAGTCCCCATAACCAAGTACATGAGGGAACCAATAATGGATTAGAAAAATGTGGCATCAAAGGGGGAGAGTCGTCACATTGATCAAAGTTCACGGTAGTGAGGGAGGGGCACATGCTGGTTTACAGTTTTTCTTCTGGAAGGCAGTTAGTATCTTGTTAATATAACCGGTCTGGGAAAGGGAGAGTCCCCGGGAGAGTCTCAATGAGGAGGCCTAGGTAGAGGATGTTGGATGTTTCCACTAGTGTAAAATGGACTCTATGACCTTGCAGCTCTCGTTCAAAAGGGGGTTTGGGCCGGACATGAGTATATCGTCCATGTGCACAGCGATTGTAACAAAGTCACTTCCGGTAGGGAGAAAAAACAAGTATGGGTCCCACTGACTTTGTGTAAAGCTACAAAGTATCACGGTTTCTCTCATCTTGCAGAACCAGCGTCTCCCCGCCTGTTTTAAGCCATAAAGTGACTTGAGTAGCTTACAAACTTGTTCGACGGTCCCTCGCCCCCCTATGTGCCCCTCTAGTTACCCCCCTGGGGCCCTAAAATAAATTTCCCTGTCAATTTCACCTTGTAGGTATGCTGTCTGCACGTCTACTGTTCTATAGCTGTACCCAGCAGTAAGTGCAAACAGGAGCCGTAGTGTAGATGTCCGGATGACCAGCGAAGAAAAATCCACAAAATCGAGGCCGGGCCTCGCCGAATTACCACAGGCCACAAAGCGTGCCTTGAATTTTTGTAGTTTTCCATCTTTATCGTATTTTTTACTAAACACCCACTTCGAATTCATGACTCTCACATTAGCGGGCCTGTCCCCCACCTCCCACACTCCCATGTCCTCAAGTAATTTAATCTCGCTTTCCATTCCTCAATTCCAACTATCAGCATTGGGGTCAAGTTGGTATTCGCGGTAAGCACTAGGTAGGATGGTATGGAGAGGAGTCGACAGGCGGTTACACTGTTCCCACCCATCCTGGCTACGTACCTTATCGGAAAGTTTGGCGTATCTATGCTTGGGGCAGGACAGGCATTGAGACTTATAAAGTTTACTTTATGGGTATCCCAAAGGACTATGATATACATCGGGAACTGCCTCTATGTCCTGCCAAAAACCCTCTTCATCCTCATGCCATGATGGATCAGCCAACATTTGGGGATTGAGGTCCCCCTCTAATTCTAGGATTTTTATGGCTTGGTACTCTGAATTGGTGCTTATTCGGGAATCACCCTCTAATTTCTGCATGGGAGGTGCTGTTTGTAGTTGAAAAGGGGAATGTACACTATTATTGTCTGTCAAACACAGTTTCACCAACTAAGTGAGGTGGAACATTGTCAGAAACAGATTCAGTTATGCCTACAAATAGTGGAATTTGTTCGCTTAATGGTTGGTCAATAGCATGTTCATTCCACGAACTGTCAATGGCATGTTCACGCAAAGCAACTTTGCGTGGCAAGATTTTAGTAAACGAACTAGGTGTACTTGAGTGTAAATTTTCGATAGGGGCTTCACCCCCCCCCTCCAAATTCTACAATTTGTAGATCCACATGAGTATTAATATCAGGTAAAACAACACTAGACACACGGGACAGAGTTATGTCTGAAACCTGTAGGCGAGGATCGGGGAGAAATGAATTAGTCCCTTCACGATCAGGGGTCGAAGTGTTTTGTACAGCTGCAAAGGGGCAATAAGGAGGACTATGTACTTCTTGTACAGTCATATGCAAATCGTTTGAGGGAAGATGTCAAAAATCGTCAGGGGCCAATGTAACGGCATGAGAATAGAATTTAGGTGGGGTCGACAATTCGAAACATTCATTAATGTTTTTCGGGACATTCGGGAGATTATGCGAAGTTGGGGGTCTAGAAACATCAAGAGAAACAGGAGCAGATGGGATTAGGTTAGGTCGTATACGGGACAGGGCTTGACTTTGATGAGCATTGGGGCCTTGAGGTTGAAACTGAGATGTTAGGAAAGTTAGGTTAGAATCCCTAGAATCCCTAGCAGTAGGAGACAGTCACGAGAGCATGTGTAAGAGCAAACCTGATTTGGTTGCTTTGTTTTTCAGGTAAATCTCGTTATGAGTGGGAGGGTACCCAAATAAAATATCGTTACACCCTTGTTGTCGTGCACGCGCAACTTCCCTTTGTACATTTCACCTGCTAAATCACACGTGATGTCTATGCTTAAATTAATATCAAACAGATGATGGCTACGTTTTCCGTACATAACTAATCTATGAGGCTTACGTCGTTGACGTAAATACACACCATTGTACTTTAAATTTGTGTTGATACCATCATTAATCATGAGGGAATCTGAAAACAAATTTTCGCAAGCAGTGGGCATTTCTACAACGTTTTTCAGTATTACTGAATGATTTAAGCATTGCCCTCTTGCATCGTAACCTTTCACTTTAATATCATCCACCAAAACACCGATGACACTAGCACCATCAGCGGCTAGGGCTATTTGAACTCGGGGACATTTTGAATGGTCAAAGGTTTTGTAATAATGTTTGAGTAAAATTAATGTGGCATCCGAGTCATGGGAGAAGGTATGGTATTGATTACTTACCCCTTCTGGTGGTATGGGTGACTTATTTTCTAAATTACCATGCTTTCCAGGGCGGTAATTTTCAGCGGCGCTGATCGGAATTTGGCCTCGCTGACAGTCATTCAAAAGTTGGTTGAGGCCGTAAGCCTTGTGCTGCTGTGCAAGAAAGGCCACGTTGTCATCGTTACCTTCGCATTGTTGCAAGTCTTGTTGGCGCTGGAAGGCTGGTGTTGTTGAATTTAAGTGTGATTTCCAAAGTGGGGATTGGGTGGTCGGGTCATTGGGCGCAGCTGATTTCTGTATTGGTCCCAACTGGTTGCTAGGGTGTTTTTCGCAGTTACTAGGGCACTGGAAGTGCATGTACCCCCACCCGTAACAGGAATAGCAACTGGAGCCACGTGGCAACGCACGAGGGTCGATTTGGTCACACGAATAAAAAGTGTGGGATGAACTTTTAGAATACGAACACACTTTGGTTCTAGCCTGTTTTCGGTTGGCAAGTTGTGAAGGCCGTACTTCCATACGTTTGTGTTGATCGCTCTGTAGTTCCAAAGGAGTTTGATTTCGTTAGTTTTGGCTTGAGTTATAATAAACTTGTGTCCTAGTAGGCTCTGGGTAGGTCAGTCTTGGTTGTGGCCAACTCGACAACGTATTTATTCGTTAGTTTGGTAGTGTGGGAAGAAAGAAGTTTCTGTTGATGGTGATAGGGAGCTGGCCTTCTATGGCGGTGTAGGCCAGTAGCTCTTGTTGAACTAGATCAAAAGTGAGTGGTCTCCCACTTCTCAAGAGTGCCTCCTTGGCCATCCATAGACTTGGTATTTGAATACCTCTTAGTAGCCATGTACAAGTTTGGGCTTCTGTGAGTGGGTAGCATGTTTGTACCATTTCATCCATGAGGGCTCATCCACGACGAATATATCAATTAAGGTCTTCAGTGGCAGACATCTGTACATACGCAAGTTTGGCCAAACGGTGGATCTGGTTGAATTGGTAGGTTCTTGCATAATCGTTGGAAAGTCGGTCCCATATGGTGCTCGCCAGACGAGTATTTTGGAATTGGACATAAAGTTCGGGGACCATGGTACACATTAACATCAGCACACACTGATTGTTGAGCTCTGTCCAAGCTTCTATTTCTTCTGCAGTGGCATGGTCAGGGTCAGGTGGATTATGTGCAAGCACAGTCAGCACCCACTTCTTTTTGATGGTTTGACATTGAAATTGTGCCTTTCAAATGCGATAATTCTCTGGTCCACTTAAACTGACTATGCCCTTGTAAGTCGCTTTTGGCCTTAGCATTCTGGGTGTAAGAGCCTGTAAGTCTTAAGCATGAGGGTTCCAAGGGTAAATCATGGTGGTATATTTCTTCGAACAGCAATGAAGCTAATCTTTACGTGTCCGTACAACAACAGCAGTTTTCTTTTTGCAATAGGGGCCATCTCAGTGAAGATTGGATGATGCGTTGTAGTGTATTGTTTCTTTACACGACTCAAAGTAAAGGCTTGTCTATGCTACCACATGAAAAAGGCGGGTCATCAGAGCATGGAGTTCCTATCTCATGGGCCCTAGACAATGCCCAGAGTCCGTTGTACCGGAAGCCCCAGCCAAGACATGTATTACCCCCTTCTCTTAGAGGCTATCCATGGATCTGCCTTTGGTTGGTGGATGAGTGTAGAGGTGATAGATAAGGAGACAGTTCATATTGGTGCGAACCGTCTTTATTCCAGGTTGCTTTGGGGCTGGATTCCCATTATCTCCTCTCGTTGATTAATCTCCCACTACGCTCCTTACTGTATATTATGGTAAAATGCATACATCTGTATATTATGGTAAAATGCACACATTAGTATTGGCTGCTCAACTATATCGCGTTCCTGGACTGAAACGTGTGTCAATCGAGGCTGATATCCTCAACAGAACACGACATGTAAGGCCCACGACACAAAAGTAGGTTTAGAGAAATATTTTCAGTAAAATCATCGCTTGGAGCTTCACTGCATGGCAGTTTGCACTCGCCGATCCTGTAGGCTACATTCATGGCTAGAATACAAACCAATGCTGGATATAAAGTCGCCAATTCCTTTCATCCTAAAAAGGCAATAAAAAATGGCGGACGGTAGCCGTCTTGTTTCTTACTGGGAGAGGAGGAAAAATCAGAGACAACCTTTCTCCATGGTGATTGAGAGCAGAGAAGGGAGAGTGAGCGAGAGATAGGAAAAACGGGAGCAGGGGACGGAACAATACATCTAGAAGTTACATTGCTGTTGCAAGACAAGTTTAAGTTGCGATAAAGAAAGCACAGAGGTAGTATCAATCACTAGTACTGGCATTGTTAAGTAAAGAGTGGGCTTTGGCCAAAAGATGGCAAACAATGACAAAAGCACACAAGCATGGAAGGTGTTTGTTGCGGTCAGATGTACACTTATTAAATGTCTCACGTAATGGGGAAAAGGACACATTCCCTACGTAATCCAGAGACGAACATGGTCAACAGGGGCAAGGGTAAAATTTCCCTTGTCAGCAAGTGCGGACATTGCAAACGATAAATTAGGAACCATTTTTTTGGGGGGGGAGGGGGTTGTCTTCTGTTGTTAGTTAAAATAATTAAGCTGAATTTCATGAGGAAGGAGGGTATTTGAGGGGGTTTCACAATGTCTCTAGTCCTGGTTGGTCCATAACTGTTTCAAGCATAATCTTGGATGCGTTGCCGGCACCGCAGCACTGTGAATATGGATCCCGGCAAACACAACAAAATAGTTTTTAGGAAAACTTATCAGTTTAGAGCTGATTAGGTTTGGCTAGGTTAGGTAAAGTTAGGCATCACGTGATTATGCAGATTACATTCACTAGATCAAGGCCTAGTTTTCAACTGATTCAACAGGACCAGAGACAGAGCTTTTTACGGTGGTTTTTACTTGAGGAGTGAGGCAGTTTGCAGTTGGCAGTTGGCATCACAAAGTAGACAGTTTTACAATATAATGTTGCACTTAAAAAAAACCGGGAGCAAAATTTCCATAAAATGACCATCCTCTTCCCCCCCCCCCCAAAAAAAAAATAACCATTGTAAAAAGCATCCTCGGAAAGAAAGCGTCTGAAAATAATAGCTGCCTACGAAAAAAGACTGCCCTTGGGGCAAATGGAGGCGTAGAGAAACTGAAGGAAAAAAAATCCAAAATGCTTAAAAGACCAATACTTCTAGACTATCACAGAATTGGTTTTTTTTATTGATGTGGCACTGTAATTAATTAACCAGTAAACTATTGTGTTCGAAACAGTTTTGGGTTGTTTACAAATTTTTTCCGTAACAAATAGTGGACCTCGCCGGTAAGGGGATTTATAAGGACAGAGGAAAACAAGCAACTTATCGAAAATTATACACTAGAAATAACGTAGTACAACAAGTCACCCTTAAGAACTTTCGTTTCGTCGGATTGGCATTGCCTGGATTCAAAATTAAAAAAAATAATAATTGAGTGGTCAACTCATTATGTATTTTAAAAACTATGATGTTTCTAGCTACTCTATGGGGCAAAAACAAACAGATAAGAAAAGTTAACACTAATATTTAGGCCTTGCCAAAGTACAAACAGATTTTCAATATACCTTTTACTTTTACCAGGACTTGTTTTTTTCTATTGACCAGGGTACTCCTTGTGATGTCATTTATTACGATTTGGAAAAAGCCTTTGATAAGGTCGATCATGTATTACTGGATCATAAACTTACATCCTTAGGGGTAGTAGGACCTTTGAAATTATGTATAATGGAATGGCTCACGGACCGGAGCGCTGCAGTTGTCTTGGAGCAATGCTGTTCATTGTGGAGCCCCATGACTAGTAGGCTTCCCCAAGGTTCCGTATTGGCACCTTTGCTCTTTTCTCTGTTTATCCGGGGTTTTAGTCACTATGCCATAATTAGGAGTAGCAAATTTGCTGACGACACCAAGGCAGGCAGTGATGCTCCGGGGTCGGGAGGTTATTCCTCATTTCCAGACCTCCATAAATCACTCACTTGCATTGAGTTATCGTTGAAGAATACCTATTAATGAGTAAAAGCTTTGTATGATACGTCTTGGGACTTCCAACCCACTTTCTACTTAACTGTTTAATTGTAATCCTATTGATGAGGTATATTCTTTACGGGATCTAGGTATTGTTATAGACGAAAAACTTAATTTTTCTGAACACACCGAAAGTATTGTTCTCAAAGTTAATAGGCTCATGTATTTGCTTAACCGTACCATTAGTTGTCGTTTGAGCAGTGTTTATTTAACATATTGCACAACTATTATCTGCCTTATCTTGGAAAATGGAGTCCCTTTTTGGGAACCACTGTTCCTAAAAGACGAAAAGGTTATTGAAAACATTCAAAAATTACAAAGAGAATTGTCGGGTAATGCATTTAAGCTATCGGTAGCGTCTTGAGTTTTTATATTTACCATCATTAACTAAGCGTCGTCAAAGAGGAGGCTTAATCTTAATGTACAAGATCATCAGAGAAACTGAGACTCAAATACCCAGTACTTTCTTTGAATTATATAATTTACCCTTTTTTAATAGGGGTCTATGTATAAACTTAAGGTTCCTAGTTTCAAATTAAATACTACACGCAATTCTTTTGCCTATCGATTGATTAATTTCTGGAACTCGCTGCACGATTTTGTTGTTAATGCTCCTTCAACGAATGTTTTTAAAAACAAATTGGACGGCTGATACCATGTTTCAATATAATTAATTGTTTTGTGGATGCGTCCTCTGATCATTGCTGTTTTGGTGTTGTTTTCTTTTGTTTACTGTTCCCATTCTTTGGGTTTTTGTAAATTTTGTAAAAACTTTTGTAGTTTGAAATTTGTCACATTCCCTTTGGGGAAATTGGTAAGGTATTGCTAAATTAATATAAAATATTAAATTAATATTTTAACGCATTTCATTTACCAAAGTAACATACATACTTAAAATTTAAAATATAAAAAAAGAAGCAAGGGAAGAAAATAAGCAGCGGAGAAAAAAGCCTTGAAGAAAACCCTTAAAAAACTGAAAAAAATAGCATCAAGAAAAAAATGGCTAAGGGGCAAAAGGCCGAAGGGAAAAAGTTCTGAGGAATTAAAAACCACGGAAAAAGTAGGCTAGCTGTGGAAAAAAACCTTGGTAAGGAAAAAAAGCACGAGGAAATAAAGTCTGTGAGAAAATAAATCACGAAAAAAGTTTGGTAAAATTCTTTACATTGTTTGGTGAAATTCGAGCCTAGGACCTTACCTGACCTTACCAAAGAGTCACAAGGCGAAACAACAAAAACGATGAGACCTAGTTTCATTTTTCCTCGGTTTTTTCCACAGCTTTTTTAAGACTGCTGTTTTTTCTTAAGCTTTTTCCTCTTTACTTTTTGTTGTTTTTGTGGAGCCTCCCCCTCCCTCCGTTTCTTTCTCCTTAATCTGTTTTTCCTTCGGATTTTTTTCCCAATATTTTTCTGTTATCTATTTTCAGCTCTATTTTCCTCACACATGTAAAACCATAGTGGTTGCATAATTACATAACAATAATATAAACAAATGATATGAAGAAAGTAATGAACAATCAAATGCAATACTTTTTTCTTAATTAAGTTATAATTTGAGTTATAATTTAGTTGCAGCAGGAGCTTGCTACTATGGTTTTGTATTCAACTGTCTGTCACAAGGCACTTTGAGAGATATGCTGTGGATTTCACTTCGTGATATCAGGCCAGCTGATTTAACGTCACCAAAATAGTTTTTCACCAAAACATTGTAAGAGACATTAACTTCGTAGCAGGAACATGACAGGCCTATCGTGCACAGGACGAGAGGGAAGGGCCCACTTACTTTTTTCTCGGGTACCTTTTTTTATGGTGTTTTGATCCTTTTTACCACACTCTTTTTAGATTTTACCCTTTTCTGTTTCTTTTTGCACCAGTTTACTTAGTCTTTTATTTCTTTTTTTGGCCCGTTTTTTCTGAACGATCCTATACCAGAAGGGACATGAAGGAGGAATTCAATGTAATTCTATTCTAGTTCCTTACTCTTTCCGAGTTTGCGACCCCATGCAGCCAGTCGTCATGGAACCGAGTTTACTTTTCCGGAAAACTTATGTTAAAAATTACGCTCTGAGGGTTTTTACCTAATGCAGCAGTTAGTCCATGTGCATGTTAGCTTGCAAGCTGTAGCATTTAAACTAAATTGAAGCGAGGAAGGAGTTTTTTTTCTGTAGCCAAGGCCAACTGGACTAGAATTTGCTTGTCTTGTCTCCCGGCCCCAAGGTAATTGTCACGCATCATGCAGGGAAGCAGTGATACGCACACGGGGGATGCAAGCCCCCGCTCTCATACAAAGAGCCCTTTTTTGTAACAAAAAATTGTCGACGTTTGCTGCAGCAAGACACACAAATAATATCTCAGTAGGCCTTGGCTTCAGAAACATAACACCTTCCTCGCCTCAATGACGCATAAATGTTACAGCTTGAGAACTAACATGCACTTGGACTAATTACAACATTAGGTAAAACCCACAAAGCGTAACTGTAAAAGTAAAATAGGTTCCTTGTTCGATAGCTGGCTGCATCGTATTGCAAATTCAGAATATTAGGGAATATGAACTAGAAATACCTTGGAGACTCGTCCTTCGTGCCCCCTTTGCTTTACGATCGCTTGGAGTCATTAACACATTTTGGAGCAAAGTGGCCGTGGTACATGACACAAAAGTGAAATATACGGTATTTGATGGTTAAAAGGTTTCCGTTGGCACAGGGTTTCGTTAAGACCCCTAAATTGATTTCAGAAGTGGTGCCACAAATTTTGACCCTTAGGGCCGGAAATGGTGGCCATTTTAAAAAATGGGCACTATAATTTCGCAAAAATTGTAAACCGTGCTACTTTCGTGATATAGGTGTCGTATTCATACTAAATATAGTTGCTGAATTCGAAAATGTCTCCCCCTTTACCACACTTCAGACCGTTTGTGATGTACCAACTTACACAGTAGGGCAGCTTGGGGCCTACAATTGATGGAATTGTTCACTTTCTGTGAAAATCATGAAATTTGGTATAGATCCACATGAAGAGTAACTGGAAAAAATAGCTATGATAGAAAGTCCCCCCCCCCCTGGGGAGGAGGGAGGGTAATTGACCAAAAAAAACGGTTTTCTGGCTGTAACTTCTTAACCGTCGAGAAAAACACAAAGTGCAGCAAAAACGTTTATAATATAAAAATTCTTCTTTGCGTATAAGCAAAACTTGAACCCAAAACTCGACTTTAAAATAAATCACCCTTTATTTGCGTAAACGTTTTTTTCAGTTGGCTCTTACAGTGATTTTCATGTTCAAAGAGTTCTTACGAGCCATCTAATGACCCAAAGTGGATATGCTTAGGATTTTATGAAAAGTGGGGATTTATTCTATCCATCAATCTTAACATAAATTGTTTAACTTAGATACGGACCTTTTATATGTGAAGAGGTAATGGCATAGTGGCAAAAGCAAACATAGATTTTCGAATTCGAAATGCTCCTGCGAGCCCTTTAGTAGCCAGAAATTAACACCCTTATGTTTCTTGAAAGGTGGGATCTATTCTTTCCATCGGTCCTAACTGAAATAGTTTAGGTTAGGTTGGGACTGTCCTACGCCTATTTTAAGGTGTAGCTGTTATTGGTGTAGCGGCTATTTTGAATTTCAAGGTATTGCTCATATTTATATTTGTATCTAAGCTAAACAATTTTGGTTAGGATTGATGCAAAGAATAGATGCCACCCTTCAGAAAATTCTAAGGATGTCTATTTTTAGCTATTAGACGGCTCACAAGACCAGTTTGAATTCGAAATCACGATACTTTTTCGTCACTACATGATTACCACTTCACCTTTAAATGGGCATTGGACAGTCCTTATCTAAGTTAATTAATTTTGAATATGATTGATGGAAAAAATAGATCCACACCTTTAAGAAAATCCTTAAAATATCCATTTCGGGCTATTAGAAGGCTTGCAAGAATAATTTGAACACGAAAATCACTACAACTACAGTTTTTGATGTGGTAAATCATCACCTACAACTCCCCCAGGGTTTTTTTGAGCTTGCTATAATAGGTATTTTTCCTGTTACTCTTCACATGCATTCATGCTTTTCACAGAAAATGAAAAATTCCATCAATTTCCGGCCCCGAGCCACCCTACCAAATGAAGTGTAATGTACATCGGGTGCATTGGGAGCCACATGCGTGGCCTATCTGACACCGTTTATTCACTGAGTTACTGACTCAGTTTAAAAAATAACAAATAGAACCTGTTTGTAGACAATTCCATGCTCTACAAGTTCGCTCAACATTCTTCTACATCTTTTATTGGCTGAATCACTGAATCTATGAAAACAACAAATAGGCCACTTTTTATAGAAATTTTCATGCTGTATATTTTTGGACAGAACATCCCAATCAACCGTTACTAAGATATGTTGAAAAACCGTTTTCTGGCACCATGTTTCCAAGATTTTTCTTTAACTCAACACGGACTTTTAGTAAGTTGAACTTGATGTCACTACGAACGTAAAAAAACTGTTTATTATGTGCAAAAAAACAGCTTATTATGAATTATTCCTAGCATTTGATCTAGACACACGCTAGTGTGTTGCCGCCAAGTAATAGTAGATCATCCCATTGTAGACATCCGATTGTTAAAAATTGATTGTTAATGATAAAAAAGCGGCTCACTAGCAGACATGTGTCTGTTAACAGTAAGCAATTGAAAGCATATTTTGGCATGTTGAGGATAAATCCCAATGCGACAGAAATGTTTCAAATTGTGGAAAATGTAAGGGGAAGGGTTAGAGACTAAGAAAAACTAAAATTTAAAGGATGAGTGTCCAACAATCATAGAGAAAACGATGCGTCAATAACGTTGTTTTTATGTTACTGTCTAGCTAGTTAGCTAATCTAGCTAGTTAGCTAGTTAGCTAATAAGATTATTCCCATGTTAAATCCCATAGACTTTTTGCTCATGGCTAGCACAAAATTGAGAAGGCCTACGTACCTGAACTTTTGCACACGGATGCATAGTGATCTGAGGATGGTCCTTTTGTTGGTTTGGGGGTTGTAGGCGTCGGGACAAATGCCACGGGCGAATTTAAATTTCGTTTCTTTTCTAAGTTGCAACCAAAGATTTTAAGCAACAATGGCTTGAACAATCAAGACTGGTCCTTAAATTTATTGTTAAAACCCGCCAAGTTTCCAAAAACGATCGGCCTTTGAAGGTAGTGATATCATTCCACCAGGGAAAGGCCGCCAAGGTTAATCCTATTAACCAAGTTAATCACACCGAATAATACTTTGGACGTTAAATGAAAACTTGAAGATTGCTACCACTAGTAGCAATCATCTAGTTTTCATTTAACTTTCGAACTATTAGTAGGTGCGATTAACTTGGCTAATAGGATTAACCTTGGCGGCCTTTCCCTGGTGGAATGATATCACTACCTTCAAAGGCCGATCGTTTTTGGAAACTTGGCGAGCTTTTCTACCAATTTTGGTTGTGGGTGGATATAATTTGACTGGACGAGATCTGGTATTAGGAGAACAATGGTCTCTTATTAATTACTGCTGCTACATACTATTAGTACTACTAATAGACAAGTATCACTTTAAAATTATAAGTAAAATGACACCAGTATCAAGAATGTAGCACGGTTTTCATTTGTTGGAAGATTATGGTGGCCATTTTTAGTCTTCTGTACAGCCGCACCGGCTGAGAAGACTATTCCAACGACTTTGTCTGTTCCTCCGTAAGTCGCTTTTGTCAACTTCGCAACGGTACCAGATATTGACGATCACTGTTTACAACGTTAGATTCAGTGTCAAAAGTTAGTTAAATAACATGGCAAATTAAACATGTTTATCTCCTTACAGCTAATAGACTTCTTCGACGTATCTAAATTAAATATTAACATTTCATCGTCGAATTGAAATCCTCAGGATTTGTGTTAACGCAGCCGTAAAAACAAAAATATTTTAGCTTCGTTTAAAATAGACTTGTCGCATTGTTGCATGAATGAATTCTCCATTAGGCCTATCTTCTACTTACGAAACTAAAACTGCCATTTAAAAAAATTAGGCCTAAACAATGAAAATTAGGTCTAAAATCACGTTACCAAGGCAACGTCAAGTTGCTAGGAGTCGCTGCTGGCTTTCTCAACAGCGTTTCTCCTTTCCCTTCCCAACTACCACTGATATATATAGGCTGCATTGCACATTACGTTGTAACACTGTAACTGTGTGCTCGGAGGCAGACCGTGTTGAAAAAATGAATAGGCTAACTGTATACAATCCAAATCTTTGTTAGAGGCTACTTACGAAATTAGAGTTGTAAATTAGGCATAAATGCTGACAATTACGCCTAAAATGTAAAATAAGCTTAAAAGCTAACACATTTTTAACGGGCAATTCTGATGGTTACTGCTTTTAGATTATATAATCGAGATAGCCGTTGCAATGCGTGATAGAGAAGTGTGCCTCAGTATTGGTAGTGCCAGAACTGTACAGAAGACCGGATGTGACTAGGTAGTCGCTGTAGCCGCTTGTTAAATATGGATGCCATTTCGGGCCCTAAGAGACGAATTTGGCGGCACAAATTCTGAAATCAATCTAGGGATCCTAACGAAACCCTCCACCAAGGGAAACCTTTTAACCATAAAATGCTGTATCTTCCTACCTACCACGGCCACTACAGTGGATCATTCCAGGTCCCCAAAAAACAAAAACAAGGCTACACACAATTACTCCCTACATTATCTATGACGTTTAATTTGAAGAAATACCGAAATTACTTTTGTTATTAGTTAAAAACTACCTGAAGTCGTGTACTCTATAATATTAACTTAATTTTAATTTGAATAATACATTAAATTTGTTTCTCATTAGGCCAAACAAAAAAAAATTTGGTTTGTGTTATGCAGTTAAAAAATATGGTCGTCGGAAAAAAATTTGTTACACTTTTTTCTTTCTACTAAATCAGAGTCTTACTTAAAAAATTGTAATTTATTTTTTTATGCAGTAAATATACATTAAACAACAAGCATGCCATTTATTCATGTTCACGGAGCAACATTTTCCTTTTTTTCCATGAAGCAATTGAACCATTCTTGTATAGTAGAATGGAGCGTAAAAATAGGGAGGGGATTTTCTTCCTTAGAAAGAAAAAAAAGTTTAGGGGCGGCTCATAAAAATAGGGTCAGTCAGGTGATGCAAACCAAACCATTTTTTTTTTGTATAAAAATGATTGATGTTCGTTACAAAAAAAATTATGGATATAGGAGATTGTAGAGTTTTGTTAGGAATGAGCAGAGTTGGATATTATATAGGCTTTTACAACTAATTTGTTTAAAAACAATTAAAAAAATTAAAGCACAACCTTCTTCTGAAACTGTCCAAGGTTGGCAAAAACGGGACCTAATCAGGCACATGTGGATTTCAATTCCTGGCTTCAGCCCAGCTGATTTAATTTTGGGAAAGTGGTATTTTACCAAAGCACTGTAAAAGGCATTAACCTCCCTGCTATGCGTGACAACTAGCTTGGATTAATCGCATCATTAGGTAAAACCTGTAACGACCAAGGACAGTCTGTTTTATGCACAGATATTGGCTTGTCTATGGCTGATTTGTGGCAGCCATTGCACATTAAGTATAGTCCGGGATATCATCAGGACCCCAAGAACCTACAACGGATTCACGACCAATGTTGACACTTCGCTATCTCGACCCGGCGTTTGGCTTATACATAACAATAAGCCAAAAGTGGGTGAATGGAGGGGGTTCTTCTACACCCTAGCCATTACATACGCATTGTGTCCAACATATTATTGTCCAAAACATCAACATCCATGATGTCGAAGGCTTCCATATTGATCTGCAGCTCCTCTGCATTACGTAGTGGTGGTAAATGTGTTGTAAGATCGCGACGAAGTTTAAGCTTCTGATGCAGACGAGTTGGGTGGTGCAACTGTGTCCACTGCTTGCTCCTCCATTGATGGTCTCGCACCATTGGCAGGGCCATCAATGAATGGTGTGGCAGCTGGTGGTGGAGCTCCCCATGGATTGTAATAATAATAATAATAATAATAATAATAATAATAATAATAACGTTTACCACAGAGTGGAAGGGCGGCAGAAGGGGTGTGAGACCACTTACTCTGCTCATGCGATAGAAAAAAAAAAAAGGAGGTGGGGTAGGCACATAGTTGCCTGGTAGCAACTCGATAATCTTGGTTGGCAGTGTTCGGGCAGGTACAACTGGAGTTAGCATTTGACAAGTTCTTTTCCCAATGGCCACGGGTCCTCTTCTTGGACTTCTGGCAGAAAAACCTTTTTTCCATCAGGTTTTGTCTCAGCTTGGTACTACTAGTGCACAACCTTTTATGTTTCAGGACACATTAAGGGCTCACCATAGCAGGAGCGGCAGGTTTTGCATTCTTTGGTGGTCCCCAAGACTGATTTTGGCGAGGTCCCTCTAAGTTTTGCCTCTTTTTCCTAACTCAATGGGTTTTCTTGTGGGATGGGCTGAAGTTTGGGCTAGTGTACCCACTGTTGGGGACAGTACACCCAGAGTATTGGAATGCAGGTTATGCATCGTCTGCTTGGGCCTTGACTTCTCCTTGTAGGAATTCGGGAGGTTTTTTGGCTAGTCCGGGGTCACCTTTACACACCCACCGATATGGTTGAGCATATGGTTGAGACCACTCCTGAACTAGTTGAAGATTTTGGCTGTGCCCTAGACTTCTCAATGACTTGGATTAACTAGTTTCCAATAATTTTGACGTATTGAACACACGATTATGCAGGAATGCTCCTCTACAAACTCTAGATTCCAGTGTATTACTACGAAACAGAAGCTCACTGGTTTGGCTGCCCGGCCCTTTGCCTTTTGTGTATATGTGTGATGGGGGGGGGGATAATTGGTGGCCAAAATTTCAAACATTTTCCACCAATCAGCTCACAAGGCACGAACTTTCGTGTTGTTCCTATAGCTGCTCAAACCGAGCACCTCTCTTGTTGGCTATTTTTGCCTGATTAAGTCATTACCCACATTTAAAAGTGCAATCAGTGGTGCTGCCTTTACATGGAAAAAGTCTGATGAATAACCAATAGACCCGACCACTCTGTGAAATGTACATCAACTTTTCACATTTTGTGGCTCAGGGAAATCCATTGTTATTACTCAGCCCTACCAACCTCCCTCAATAGGCGGTCCCGTCCCACAACAAGCGCTTCCATTTTCCACATCAATCGCGCCCGAATCCCCATCAAGCGCGCCTAAAACGACATAAGAGGCGAAAAAGCCCCGTCCACTCGAACTCGTGTACAACAATTGCTCCCAAATAGCTCGGAATCCTCCGCTGTGGCGCTGCGTTTCAACATGGCGTACTCACTGTTCGCTGCGGTTTTTAGCTTGGTCAACATTTGGTTCGTTTAATTCAAAACGAAGGAGTGTTTTAAATCTACAATTTACCCGTCGATGGGGACCTGGTATGTCTCACGTCCCAGTAGCAAGTGTGATTTTTATTATTTCTTTTGCCGTTTTGCTGCAATAAGCTCCATAATATCGCAACGTAGTGGCACGATAGTCTACTCAATGCAATCTACGACTGTTTATTTACAATCGAAACTGTATTAATAAAGCACATAAATTCTGGACGACAATCCGGCTGTAATATGAGGCTTTCCCTTCTACAGCTGTGTTCAACCAAGGTTCAACTTCATCATAACCCTTTACTCGAGTTAACAGAGTCAATAAATTGCAAGTGTTTATTATTGTGCTACGATAAGTCTTGCATTCCAAGCTGGCATTCCGTGCCTTCAGATGTGCACGATCATTTTTCATGTTTGAGAAGTCGCCGTGGTTTAAATCCCCCAATGCCTGCATACCCTGTGCTTCTTTAAAGAAAACATGACAGCATTCCATAATCGCCCCCCACCACCATCCGCGGAAGAGACGTAAAGTAGGCTAACATAAATTACTGTATTTCCACCACAAATTCCCGTTTACATGATACGGTACTTTGGATGTTTGTCGCGTCCATCGAAAGCAACAGTGAAGTATTTCCATGAATGCAGATTTAAAATTATTACCGACATTCAGTCAGTTGAAAAGCAAAGGTTAGTACGCTGTGTTTTTACTCCCTAATTTAAAATTTAAAACAATTAAAAACTGAGCAGGAAAAATTGAATTCACCGTTTTATTTTCTAGTAGCCCTTTTTCTGTTAGTCTATCTTTTGCCTCGCCCCTTTCCTTCGTCTCTCTCTCTCTCTCTCTCTTCCTCTACCCGCCCCCCCCCCCACATGGGAAGCATGTTTGTTATAGCTTTAGCTTTAGCTTTGCGTTTCTGCATTAACACAAAATTTTTAAATCGTGGTGGCGGTAGGCTAATCGAAAAAGGGCTGGCCCACTAGAAAACAAAACGGCCAACTCAGTTTTTAATTATTTTTTATTTCTAAAGTAAAAAAAACTCATATTAAACTTTGCTTTCCAACTGACTGAATGATGGTAATTAAACATACTTTACCACGGCATCACCATGTCATTGACAAGTAAGTAAGTGTCTATAAAATCCCGGATGAAAGCAGAGAAGTTTCCCAAGGTCTGAAATTTAGAGTGAAAGTTACCCAAAGTTCCTGAATTTGGGGAAAAAAACTGTCCCCAAGGTGCGACAAAACTTCAACTTTTACGAAGAAAAAAGGAAAACTGAGCATGTCGTTTTAAAATGTGTTAGCTTCAAAGCTAAGATAAAATTGCGTAAGTGTTTCATAATTTTTTTCATCTTTTGATGTTCCAGTTTTTACAAATTGGAGCATGTTTCTTTAAAATGTGGAAATTTTTCGCAATAACACTTTTAATCGTTTGGCATAAAACTGAGCAAGAAATTTCACTATATTTTATCTTTTGATAGTCCATTTTTTATATCAACACTGCGCCGCTACAAAAGCGGGCAAATCGACATACAATGTGCCACTGCACCTCCTTTCAGTGCCAAGGTTGCTTCGATATATTTTGTACAACTAATCTTGACAATGCCAAGTCAAGGTCCCAGTTACCCAAATAAATTCTACTACATAGTAAAGCAGAAAAGTTTTACGTGTGTGAAGTATTCCTCTACCAAGTTAGGTTTTACTATCCTTTTTCGAGAAAAACCTATAATGAAATAATTTCATCGTAAGCCCTATGTGCAGCCACTAACGCTAGAGTAGCCACTCTAGGAAGTACAACATGGAGTGGTTTTCACTACCCATTAATGGCAATGCTCTGCGGGAGTGAAGAAAGAAAATGCTCCGTTCTCGTAGG
>JAHWFP010240090.1:34830-65823 GCA_023313725.1 Lithobius niger
GGGGGGGGGGACGAATCACCATTTTGTATACTGTTCTTACGATTTTGCCAACTGGCAAATTACAATGGTGCAGCCAGAAAAGCACTTAAGAAAGGGTCCGGAAAAATCAGCTCTGGGGGTGGGCTCTGTAAGCTCCCCCAGTGGGGTCTGGAGCAGAGCGCCAGAAGCTGAAAGATTTAACAGTATTTTAGTGCCTATATTTTCTGGCTCCCAGTGAGCATGTCTACAACAAATTGTTAAGCAAATTTCGGTGGTTTTTCTTAGTTATTCTTCAGGTTGGCAAGTTCCGTAAGAGTTAGTTGTGACAAAAATCCAGTAATTGTTTTAGAAATTTTCTTTGCAAATTAAATTAATGAATTTCAGTTTGCAAACAATTTGTATAAACAGACCCAGGGGGTGAGCATAGGCGTAAGTCTATATTTGGACCTTTAGCATGTTGCATGATGAACTGGTGTATGCAAATGTGGGGATACTACTAAGTCAAACGGCGAACTCAGTTTTTAATTTTGTCAACAATATCAGATTTTCACGTAGCAGCCTACATATTTAGTTGATGTTTACTGCTTTAGCTAAAATCACGGCAGTGATGGGCTCACATACGAAACACTATGAACAAATCTAATTGCCAACTGCACGTTTTTTTGCAGTTGTTTGGTGTAGCAAGTTCAAACGACATAAACCTGTGCGTAATGCCTGATTAGTTTTGTTTAATACAGATTTTGCTGGTGTTTAATTTACTGGTGCTTTTTAAATCCTGGCAGCGATGAACTAACATAAAGGTGCCCATCCCACCACAATACCAAACATCACCTAATATGGCATACAGATTGACTTGGGTTTTGGTATATTAATACATCAGTACCCCCCCCCCCCCCCGTACAATTCAAGTGAGGAGTTGCTCCTTACCGAACTTCCCTACGGACACCACATGCCAACTCGTTTTTAGTTTTAGCTACTCTGTACAAAAGCCCTTTTTACGCCCCTCAGTATTGCCCTGAACTGTCAAAGGGTGTGAGCTTACTAATTCAATTACCAGTGGCGTGCATGCGAGGCGAGAAGGTAAGCAAACAGAACGATCAGAGGTAACGTTTAACTTATATCGTACGCAACAATTTTGCTGCCAAAACAAAGGGGTAGAAAACACCACTTATTAAAGTTTGCTTCCCAGCTGACAAAATACAATGATTAAATAGTATTCACAGAAATACTTCGCCATGGCTTCGGCTGGGTGCGCGACAAACTTCCATGGAAACGAAAATTTGTGGCGAAAATATATCCGAGTTTGCCAACTGGAAATTGCAGGGAAACGTTTCCGATTCACAGTGATTTATTTCTACATTACAGGGCTCCAACTACGATTCCCCCCCCCTTCCCAAATAACGACAAAAAATGGTATTTTGAAATACGTGAAGTGAATTTGTACGAAAATTGCACCACGAAGTTGCAGGAAAACGTTTCCTATTCAACTTTTCAAGCCAGCATGCTAGCTTACAGGGCTTCGCCGCGATCTATCCCCCCTCCCACCCACACTACAGGAAGCCCTTATTTAGAAATGCAAATATTTTTTCGAAAACTTTGAAATGAATCTCTTAATTTTTAGGAAAACGTTTCAAATTTACGAAGATTTAAGGCAATTCCCGCCCACCCCTCCCCCGCCAGGTGCCTAGAGGCCACTGCATTATATTCCCAGGGAGGCCCGACCCCTCCCAATCTGACCCACAATGGGTAGGGGTGGAGTTGTTAAATCCACGGCACCTACCTCTTCCATTAAGCAGGATTGTATACATCCTGGAATGTATCGTTGCACAGTAATTAACACTGGCGATAGCCAGTGTTAGTAAGGGTCGACCTAGGATCTCTGTGTTAAACTTTCATCTTTGAGAGCTTATAACTCCGTCAAAATTAAAAAGTTTTAACCCAAATTTGGAATCTAGACTTTACTATTCAAGGCCTGTCTGCAGTCCAAAAATTGTGAAATTCAGTCCAGCCAAACCCAAGATACAGAGAGGGGCCGAATAGACAACTTCTTGTTCTTGGTCTTGGTCTTGTTCTGGGGATGTACCTTTCGTCTGTCCTCTCTACAGGTCAAACTATTTGTCCTGTAAAGCTGGTTCTTAGCTCATTTTACAGGTATTGCTCCGTAGATGTTCCCTTTCCATAAGACCTTTTCTAATTGGTCAAGTGGTTCAAGGGTTATGGAGCTCTAAACGACCAGATTGATTGTTATACATTGTTTTAAACATTGTTATTATGCAACAATGCCATTTAGCAAACGCCAGCTGCAAGACATAGACGGAAGATTAAAGGATTTGTTTCTATTGTTAACATTAGCGATAGCCATGTTAGTAAGGCCATAGCTATTTACCGAGCTTAAAGGTAGCGCAATAAAACAAACAACAAATTAATAATAAAGTATCACACATACACAGCCCTTCATCCACCACCACACCTATTTATTACAATTCTCAAAGTAACACGGATTAATAAACAAAAACGTATCGTTAAAAGTTAAAAGTAAGGGTCTAACAGTCAAAACCTGTAAGGAACACGGACAAACTTTGACTGTAAGGGTCTAGGTGTAAAATTTGGCCAGTAAGACGCTGTTAAGCATTAGACCCTTACTACCCGGTGATCATGTTAATGACTTAGTACAGAAAATTGGAAATTAGCCAACACCAAAAATCATACACTAGAAATAACTAGTTCAGTAAGCCACCTTTATGGACTTATGTTAAATCGGAGTGGCATGACCTGGATTCGAACCGGCCTCCCAGTTCGCCCCCAGATCACTTGCCTTAATCTCTCCGTTGCACTACGATGAAACGTAAGTGCATAAAGGTGGCTTACTGAACTAAGTTATTTCTGGTGTACGATTTTTGCTGGTGGCTAATTTCCAATTTTCCTTAATATTATTTCCAGCGATTTATGTCTATTTATTAATGGCTTAGTAACTCAGACAGAATGGGTGTACAGTACACGCTTACGCTTATAGCAGGTTGTCTTGCTTGGAATTGCTGCCATATTACCAAATCGAAAAAGAATGTCAACCTAAAGCAAACTAGGAAACCCACGCCCCCACTATCATTGGATTATCTCATGGGTCTTTATAGGACGATTTCAGACTGCTGTTCGTCAAAAGCCGGGTAGTAAGAGTCTAATGCTTAGCAGCGTCGTACTGGCCAAATTTGACACCTAGACCCTTACAGTCAAAGCTTGTCCGTGTTCCTTACAGGGTTTTACTTTTAGACCCTTACTTTTAAATTTTAACGATACGTTTTTGTTTATTAATAAATAAATACTACCCCGACCCCCAAATAACGACAAAAAATGTTATTTTGTAATACGTGTAATTTGTAGGAAAATTGCACCACGAAGTTACAGGAAAACGTTTCCTATTCAATTTTTCAAACCAGCTTGCTAGCTTACAGGGCTTCGCCGCGATCTATCCCCCCCCCCCCCCCCCCCCCCCCTACAGGAAGCTCTTATTTAGAAATACAGATATTTTTTTCAAAAAAATTAAATGAAATTCTTAATTTCTAGGAAACCGTTTCAAATTTACGAAGATTCAAGGCAATTCCCGCCCACCCATCCCCCGCCAGATGCCTAGAGGCCACTGCAGTACAATCCCGGTGGGGCCCGACCCCTCCCAATATGACCCACAATGGGTAGGGGTGGAGTTATTAAATCCACGGCGCCTACCTCTTCCATTAAAAAGGATTGTATACATCCTGGAATGTATCGTGGCGCAGGAATAAATAAATACTACCTTTTTATTAACTCCATTAACTCGAGTAAAGGGTTTTGATGAAGTTGAATACAGCTGTAAGAAGGGAAAGCCTCATATTACGGCCGGATTGTCGTCCAGAATTTACGTGCTTTATTAATACAGTTTTGATTGTAAATAAACAGTCATATATTGCATTGAGTAGGCTATCGTGCTGCTACGTTGCGATATTATGGAGCTTATTGCAGCAAAACAGCAAAAGAAATAATAAAAATCACACTTGCTGCTGGGGTGTGAGATATACCAGGTCCCCATCGACGGGTAAATCGTAGATTTAAAACACTCCTTCGTTTTAAATTAAACGAACCAAATGTTGACTAAGCTAAAAACCGCAGTGAACAGTGAGGCAGCCATGTTGAAATGCAGCGCTACAGCGGAGGATTCTGGGCTAGTTGGGAGCGATTGAGTGGACGGGGCTTTTTCGCTTCTTAAGACATTTTCGGCGTGCTTGATGGGGATTCGGGCGCGATAGATGTGGAAAATGGAAGCGCTTGTTGTGGGATGGAACCGCTTGTTGAGGGAGGTTGGCAGGCCTGTTACTGCACTTTTTCAGGTGTAGGAGATAATTCTTGGAACGTTAGTATGGGCCCAAGGTAGGATTCTTCATTAGCACAAAATTGCATTTTTTCAGTGAGATCTGCTTTCCCAGTGCTTTCTGAAGTATGGTTCAGATGATATAAAATATGGACAAATAGATTACGCAATCATGCATGCAAATCATTGTGTGTCTGAACTCGCATTGCCAAGGGTGAGATTCATTTTAGTAAAGGATGTTGGGATGCTGGTCCAGTACACAGCCCACATGGCGTACGTGTGAACTGCTAAGCCTAAATGTGTGTGCAAAAACTGATGTATTTCTTGCAAAACTTGCTCCAATATGCAAGAAGCATGATTTCATATCTAACTTGGTGAACTATTTCGCTTTACCAAGTATCGAAAATACTTGACTGGTATTGTACGTGAGTTGATTGTCCCCATTGTCCAGGCAATAGTCCAATTAGAAGTGCTTAACACCCGTTTCACTTTTTTTTAAACTGAAACAGGTGCCAAGCACTTCCACCTGGACTGTCTCCTCTTAAATTATAACAGCGGGGAGCAGTGAACTCACAAACAATGCCAGTCAATTATTTTCAATACTTGGCAATGCAAAATAGATCACAAAGTTAGACATGAAAGTTGCTTCTTGCAGATTGGAATGAATATTGCAAGTAATACACCAGTTTTCATGTACATATGTGAGCGTGGCAGTTCTCACGTATTCCATATGGGTTCCCAGCACTCCATGGGTTTATAGTGAGTTTTATGACACCATCCAAATCAATTTGATGAATTGGGTCTCGATTTTCACTCTTGTTTCTTTGTTGATAGGTCAAACAGGTTGGTGTATTGGGTGCATACCAGGTTCAAGCTCTTTCTTATGCTGATATAGGTGTGTGCTGCCATATTTTGATTCCAATGTCTAAAGAAGCCTAACACATGATGAATCAGATGTGTGGTCGCTGTTTGAATCTGGTGACAAATACAGGCAAGTTACTGTAGTGGTCCATCTTGTTGTGTATTACATCTTATAAGATTAGTAGTGGCAACAACTATAATTCTAAATTTAACTACATGAGCTACCAGAACCAGCAAAATTGGATCCATAAGTACTTTAAATTGGATCCAAACATTTCCATTAATGGAAGCAGCCATGGACCTCAGTATAATGAAGAGAGTGGGGCTTCTGCATTACTGTCCTTGAGCTTCTCGTCAGAAATTAAATTAATAATAAGGCATTAGATACACCTTGCGATGACGAATGTGGAGAGCCTTTGCACATGGTGGTGGTACATGCAAAAGGAGGGCTTGGTTGCAGAGTACAATTAATTTCGAGGCCCCTCGCCATAGCGAACTCAAGAGGCAATCGATGCCGATGTACTTGATTATGTTTGGGACTTCCTTCTGGAAAGCTCACATTAACTAAGATATGTTGTTGGCAGACTGTGGATATATTGAATTAGCATAGTCTGTCTTTCATTCTCGTGTAATGGGTGAAATTAAACAACACTCCACAGTGTGGCATGAGGGCCCTTCATCCAGTGTGCATTATCCTAGTGATGTGACTAAATTGAAAACTAAAAAGAGGAGGTTGCAGTGCCACACTTGTTAGCATATTCCTTACCACCTCAGGTTCTTAACCCCTAACCTAACACTAACCTCTACTAGCACTAGGCATTTGATCACCATAGACATGTGACCACTGTTGGGTCACATGGCCTGTAAACTCTATAAGAAGCCAAGTAACTGATTAAACATGTCCATTCCCGTGTTTGCATTAAGTGTGTTTAAGCGTTGTTACTCTGCTGGGGAACCTACGTAATGTCTGCTCAAGGACATATCAGAATGGTGACGAGCCGGCCCAGCAGAGTATGTTAAGATTGTAAAATCATTTTCCCATTACCAACCATCTTCAGTACTCCAAATTTGGTAAGTCAGCAAATTTACTGTTTAGGCTAAATAGTTTAGTGCCTGGAATAGGAATTAATTTAAATCTTAAAAACCTGTTGCTTGAGTGTGGAACTGTGAGTGGTTCGAGTAAATTATAGTTGCTATTCATTCCTTAATGCTAGGACAGGGTGAGATATTGTGTTGGCGAAATCCAATTTGCACAAAGTTTGTGTCGTAATGCGATGCGTTAGCGGTTTACCCCTACCATACTATAAATGGGAATAAACCGAATAAAATGCCAATAAATTGGGTCAATTCAACGCAATTGCCTTATCTCTACTCTGTCTGGCAGTTGAGGTATATAATCAATTTATTAACCTTTAGTTTAAATGAAACTTGTTGGGTCTACCATGTTGCTTAGGCTGGTGGTGTTATTTTCCATTGCTTGAGAAGTAAACGAAAAAGTGTGTTTAAATCCTACTTGTGTAAAATTTTGAGCAAGCAAAATTGTAAAATTAGGTAGGCTATAAATTTAGAATTAGGCTTAGTTGTTAAGCCATTCAGTTATGGTCTTGAGTGGCTTTAGTAAATTTAATTTTGCTTAATTGTAGTATTTAAGTTAACACTTATTGCTGGTTGACATTTGTATGTCAGTTGCAGGTGAAATCAATGTACTGCCTGTAGTGGCCGTCATTGAGAACGTTACTTTAGCAAACGCCTCAATTGATATTGCAGTTGATAATTTACTTATTGATCCTAATATTAGCCTAAGTGCTAGTGACACAGAAACAGACGATATGGCAAAATCCTCTGGCCTATTTGTTGAATTTGACCATGAATGTATTACGTGGGATAAACATTCAACTCGAATAAGTTATTTCTTTAAAGCAAAGAAGGTTCCTGATGCTGATAGGTTAGATTTGTTGATGGCATCAGTAGGGAGGAAAATGTTTCATAAAATACTAAATATTATTTCCTGTAAGGTTCCAACAGATTACACTTATGAAGAATTAGTTAAAGTTATACTTAATGACTTGGAACCCCTTCCTTCTATAATGTCAGAAAGAGTAAAATTCTTTAGAAGAGCTCAAAAGTCTGATGAATCCATTAATCAATATGTTTCAGTCTTAAATTATTTACTAAACATTGCGATTTTGATAAAATCAAGAGTATTAACAGTGAGATAATTAGAGATCGATTCATTGGGAGTATTGTCAGACAAAAAATCCAAATGGAGCTTTTAAAGAAAACATTAGATTTAACTGCTACAGTTTCACTTGCGCCGTCACTGGAATCAGCAGAGGAAGACCAAGTTGAAATACGCTCGAACATCAAGGCTGTTAATTTTGTGACAAAACTTCGAAAACCAACATCTGAAATTACTTGTTTTTGTTGCGGACACGCCGGCCATGTTAATTCTAGGTGCAAGTATAAAGATTACATCTGTGGCCGCTGCCATACACAGGATACCTTAAGGTAGTCTATAGAAAAAGTCCTAGTCAATAGTCAGCTAAAGTTAACTTAAAAACAATTCGGAGCAATGCTAGTAAGATTAAAAGTAAGATTAAGAACTAGTACAGTTACCATAAAGTGTTAAATCTGTTAAGCAAAAACGAGCTGAGTGATTCAGATTCAGAAAGTAGTGTCATTGATAACAGTCTTGATGAATCTAGCAGTGAGTCACACTCCGGCAAGGACTATTGTTTCCAAAAAAAAAACCATCGGAGTGAGCAGCACGGATGAGCAAAATTTAGTTCAAACCAATAAAGTACTTATTAATCGTATGAAAACAGCTAAATGGTACATTCAAGTCATTCTGAACTGAGTCGAGTTACAAATGGAACAAGACCCTGGTGCGGATGGAACTGTCATCTCTATGGACTGGTATAATATATACTTTTCCAATGTACCATTACAAAAGAGCCCATACTCAATAAACCCGTATACTGAGGGGGAGGAGAAAGCCACATTCCTAATTAAATTAGAAGTAACTGTAAATGACCAAACTGAGCAGTTAGATGCTATGGTGTCAAAGCATTATCAGTAAAATCTATTTGGCAAAGATTGGATTTCTGTTTTCCAAATTAACAATGATGCCTTTTTTGATCTCCAAACAAAAGTTAAACAGGTTAAAAAAGTACAGGTAAACTCTACTGTGGTTAACACTAAGGAAATTGAAGAGGGGTTTCCAGAGCTTTTTGGCCCCGGCTTTGGAAAGTTTAGAAATTAAAAGGCCAAGATTCAGTTAAAGACTGATGCGAAACCAGTGTATCGCGGAGTTTGCCCCGTCCCCCTGGCTTTGAAAAAGCGAGTTAACCAGGAAAGCCTGCACCTTGTTGGCTTGGGTATTCTGGAGGCTGTGGAAACTACAGAGTGGGAGACCCCCTTAGTCATAGTTCATAAGCCTAACGGAGAAATCCGTGTCATAGGGGTTTATAAAACAACTGTTAATCCTCAGTTGGAGGTCGACCACTATCCAGTTCCCACAGCTGCTGAGTTATTTAGTGAATTATCAGGCAGCGATACCTTTAGTTTAATAGATCTGAATGATGCTTTCCTCCAGTTTGAGTAGGATAAGGAGTCTCAAGCTGCTTTAACAATAAAAACACCAGTAGGACTTTACAGATGGCTAAGAGTGCCCCTAGGCCTAGCCTCAAGTCCAGGAATATTCCAGCATGTTATGACACAAGTCGCTAACAAAATTCCCAAATGCATGCCGTTCCAAGACAACATTTTTGTCAATGGCAAGGGACAATTCCATGACGAGTCTTTAAATCAACTTTTGACTGCACTTCAAGATGCAGGTGCTAAACTTTGTATTGATAAATGTAAGCTATCACTGCCTGAATTAAAGAATCGTGCTCATATTTTTAATGCTGAAGGTCTTCACACCCTGCTAGAAGTCATAGAAGACGTTACTAAGGCTCATAACCCAACAAACATACAAGAGTTACAGAGTTTCCTTGGTTTCGTAAACCACTATTCCAAATATCTTCCAATTTGGCACATATTCTTGCCCCAGTGACCAGGTTGTTAAGCCCTAAAGTTTAATGGATCTGGGGGAAAGATTGTGACAAGGCGGTAGAAATTGTAAAAGATCTTTTTGTAAAATCTAAGATACTAGTTCATTATTATCGCAAAAAGAAGCTAAAACTGGTCAGTAACGCAACTCCATATGGGGTGGGCTGTAGTTTGATGCACTTAATGCCTAGTGGCGATAGTAGACCAATAGCTTTTGCCTCTCGCAAGCTAACAAAAGCTGAACAGGGATACAGCCACTTTGATCGTGAGGCATTGAGTGTCGCTTGGGGAGTGAAGCGATTCCACGTATATATCAACGGTCAAAAGTTTATCCCGTAATCAGACCAGAAAGCCCACCTCAGGATAAATGGTCCTAAGAAGGGTATACCCCGAAAGGCATCAGCAATAGTTCAGCGTTGGGCAGTCCATCTGAATGGGTGTTCCTACGATTTTCAGCACATACCTGGAAATGAAAACGTAACTGCTGATGTGTTATCACGTCTCCCCCTCCCCAACGTTGAGGAATATGAGCAAATGGAGGAGCAGTACAACATATTGAAACTAGAAACCATTTCTAACCTTCCGGTTTTAAATGAAACTTTAGTTGCTGAAAGTTGTAGGGATCCTATTCTATGCAAAGTATTTAGATACGTTCACCATGGCTGGCCCAGTCATTGTGATGACCAAGATTTACTTCCCTATTTCACTAGGCGTGTAGAAATAACAGTAGAGTACAATACACTATTTTGGGGCTTTAGAGCCATCATTCCTGCATCTTTACAGAAACAAATGCTTAAAGATCTTTATAGTTCACACCTGGGAATTGTCAAGTTGAAAGGTCTCTCACACGCGAAAATCTGGTGGCCTTCCATGGACGTCACTTTGTTTCTAATTTACTTGAATGGCGATGACAAGTTATCCTTTGCTTTGGAGAGGCTAACTGATTTTTGTTGAATGGGACTTAATAATAATAATGATAATAATAATAATATAACTTTCAACGATAAGCTTAAGTTATGACACTGAATGTAAGAAAAATATCTGAATAGTTATTTTACTTTATTAAGCTAGTTGGTGCTTATTTCTACAAAATATTAAAAAAAAAAAGTTTATCTGGTAGGCCTAATGCTTCTTAGGCTGTACTGGATGAACGTTGTAAAAAATATCCAACTTGTGCATACTTGTTCATACTGTAGGCCTACAGCTGCTCTACGAAATGAGCTTAATTAATCCAACTTGTGCATACTTGTGCAACTTGTGCCACTTGTGCATAACTTGTGCATACTGTAGGCCTGTAGCTGCTCTACGAAATGAGCTTCATTAAAACGCTGTAGGTCTCCATAATAACAAGTTGAAGCTTCACTGAGGTTATGTTTATTTTCTCTGTTAACAACATTTTTTACAAATAAAAAGATCTTTCCGAATCAACAGAGTTCACAGGAAAGCAAAGATAAGAATTTGTAATATCTGCTAGGGTGGGCAGTCTCTCTTGCACAGATGTCAAAGCTCAATTGCCTCCTCTCATTTCCCGTTCATTCTTTTGCTATGTCGAGGTATGAGTTCCACTGTGATTCCACCTTATCGCTGCTAAATCCAGTAATGACAGTAGTCCAACAGTTCATGTCCTAAACTCGGAATCTGTACTGGGTGTAATATACGCAAAGCTTTTAAAAATTGAATTGCTCCACTGCTTAAATATTTCTCTGCCTTGGTTACTGCAGCTTTCACGGCATCTTGCATCATCTTACATAATCCTTTGGCATCCTTTGCACTCATTTTTTTATGTGTTTTGTGTAGTTTTCCAAGGTTTACGATTGAAAGTATTTCATTAGGCCGTGAAATGTGTTGTATTATTAGTGTGCTGCCAAATCTTGACTTTAAGCTTGGATCAGTGTGGCTATAAATTTCTGCAGGAACTGAACATAGAATTGTTTTTAGTTGTGATAAACGAAAAACTTTTTCATATCAGCTCTGAATTCGTCCACAAGCTTTACATTCTTGCACTGCTCATCTCAAACCCAACTAACAATGTGCACTAAACATGAGATAGACACGCTATTGGAGTAGACTGGATTGATTATTTCATTGTAAGCTTTTTTCATGTATTTTACATTGTCCAATGCAACACTAATCACTTCTTCGAACTCTATGCCAAAGATGGTGAGGGCCTTTACAGTTTGTTTAACTACTGTTGCACAATTTGTTGCTTCCAAAAATTTGAAACAAACTAGCAGGGGCTTTAGTTTTCTTTTGACAAAGTTTGGTCCATTATAACCAAATAAATATTCAAAACCATCATTGATCGATCATCGATAGTTCGCTTCACCTAACACAACTGAGTTCTTTTCCCACGTAACAAAAGTTTTAACAAATCACAGAATTCTTGAAACAGCTGCGAAGGCCTATTTCTTAATGTAACACTGCAGTGTTTTACCGCAATTACACACATGCTTCAACAGAAAGCTGCACACGTGTTGGTTATCGGCTCTGTGCAATGGAATATTGGCGGCAATAAACAGTCACAGAAGTCAAACATTATTTCATCAAGCTCCTCTTTAGTATACACAGCACCTGCAAAAGTTAAACTTATTGTACTTTAGTGTTAATGTTGGCGATTGGTGCCCGGGTTCGGTTTTATTCGGCCTTTTTTTTTTGGCTTTTTGTTTGTTGAGCGCCATGCCATCTAAATGATCCACGATCATGCTATTGCATTGCTGATCCACACATTTCTTGCACCAGCTACAGAAAACCTTACCTCCATATTAATACACTCTGCTTCGTACATTTTTGCCCTGTCTTTTGATGTTTTGTTTCCAAGATGCGATGGATTACAGGGCAATACTCGTTGCTTCTGCTTGCATTTTGGTTTCATCGGTTAGATAGGATCCCCCATGTTGGTTCTCTTTCAACAATTTCTAACAGCCGTAGCACATGTCGTACAAAGTGGGCTGCAGTAATATTGCTAGGCTCTCGTTGCCACCGCTGCGATGCAAACATGGAAACCACTCTTTTCAGTAATATTTGTTTAATTACGTGATAATAGCAATTTTCCTCAGAAAAATCGACGCACGGAAATCTACAGTCCCTGTGCAAAGACAGTTAATTGAAGTCAGTTATCGTCATGCTTTGTCTAATGTTTGCATTGTACTGGATCGGCCTGTTGGCAGTTGATTCTTGCCAATGCCAATAACACTAATTCCACATTGGTAGCAACAAGGCACCCCTCACCCATGTGATCAATGACTGTCCTTTGGATCATCTCAGTACTTGTAGAAATTTGGGGAGCTGGTTTTTGGGCAATTTGAGCGGGAGAACCACTGCAACACATCTGTCCAGGCTGCAAGTTCGTGCGCTGCCATTGTCAAGTACTGCTTATTCTTGTGAGAACGGCAAGAATTTATTGTGAGCCTTTGGCAGCTTTGGGCACTGATTGGGAACTACATCGCCACAAGGCTGACGTATGCAATTGAATAACTATTTGATGTCAGTCCAGAACATTTTTAGAAAACCATGAACGAAACCGAACCAGGGGCCAAACTCAAGGAAGTATTTCTTTTCGCTGCGTGTGGTGAAAGTGTGGAATTTGCTGCAATGAAGGTGGTGTTGGCCCCTTCCTTGACTCCTTTTAATGTTACACTTAAACGTATCGGCCATCTCTTGTTGGGTTTGTTCGTCTCTCCTAATTTTTGTTTAACAGGGTATGGAGTTGGTTATCCTGTGATCCTTTCATGCCTTGATGTTCTCGTCAACACAAATTCATTATTATATTATTAATATTATTAGCTCATGTCGATTATTATTAGCACATGTCGAAATTAGCATAAATATTTCCTTAGCTGCCTGTGTTACCTGCTGCTACAATGCGCCTGTTCAATTTTTTCATTGAACAGCCTATCGTGTGCAGTGTGTTGCTTACAAAGAGCGTTTGACCCAAACTGCTTGACATATTCAGTTATTAACCCCCACGTTTTGCAAAATAAATCGATTCTTGCTCATCTAGGCCAATGCACCATCCATCTGTTTGGATGTCTGACACAAGGCCTGTTCGTGCTAAGAAATCATGACCTAGAATCACGCTATCCGCAGCATTTTCAAAGACTAAAAATGTTTGCTGAATCGCATGACTGCCTGGTAACCTAATCATCACTTGCATGTACCCATCTCTTGGACATTTTCCAGCAGAAGGATGAAAGTTATGCGATCGTCACATTGCCACTTCATATCCTTTACCTGCAAGGCACTTGCCGAGTCAACATGAGGAATGAGGAATGGACTCCAGTGTCAATGAGGCCTAAGTAAGTTCCACCAGCAAGCCAAGCAGTTTAATGAAGGCCCTTGCTTAGACTCTTCATCTAGGTTGCCAAAAAAGTTGGACATTTGGAGCAAAAACACATTTTAAGTTTCCTTTCCATGATCCAGGTTTGGCACGCCAATCGGTTTTTTCCAGTCACAAAATAGATTTGCCAGAATAAAGACCATACTCCCTGTATTTTTTATTCTTGGGACATTTTGAGGTCCTATGTCCCCGTTTTTTTGCAATTCCAGCACTTGCCAGAAAAGGGTTTTCTTTCCTTCTCTGAAGACGGCTCATTGCCCTTCACACTGCTTGCCTTCTGCAGATTCACCATTTTTTCTGTTGATTGTGCATTGGGTTTAATTGTGGAAGGCTGTGAATGTCTTCCAGATGTGGTAGCCACTGGGATCAAAAAATTTATGCTTTCAGATCTCACTTTATTTGCATTACATAAGCATGTTTACCATGTTCGGCTAACACGAAGCGTCACTTGATTCCTACTAATTCGGCATTTAACCTTTCTTGTATTTCTAGAAATACACTTAACTGAATGTAGCAAAATAACAAAACCTACATTTGTAAAAAAAGAAACAGTCTCTAAAAGTAATTCAGTGAAAATATATATCCAGTACATATGCCTAAAAATGTTTAATTACACGTTATTGTGTAATATTTTTTCCATGATTGCACACTAATAGTTTCAGCCACCTTTAACGTTTATCAATATTTGGGTGTATGACTTTAAATGCTAAACGTTGAGCTTGTGTAACGACAATAGTCATCAACGAAATTAGGGAGAAAAGAAAAGCACGTTTAAAGTTTTCAGGTGCTTCCTACTTCACGGAGATTTATGAACGAAAGAGTTGTGGACTGCTTTCCAATTAACTTTTATTTTTCAAAGTTCAGCTAGCTGGTATGGCCTACACAATATGCCGTATCACTTTACTAGGAAATTCTCCTTCAACCACTTGGTTGCTGCATTTTGACTTCATAGGTTTCCTTTGCTAATTAAACAACTTTGTGGAAATAGCTTCTTGAAAAACGATTTGGTTGAAAAGCTGTTATCTGTGACTATTTTTGCTCTACTAAATGCAGCAGTTTAAAAATCTGGCCTAAAAAAATCTCCACAAATAAAAGTTTGTGCGTTTTGTTATTTTACAGTTAAAAAAAATTGTTTCTATTGATTTAAAACAAACTTGTAGAAGAGCATTCCCTTCGCCAGTTGAGTTCACCAATCGGATCACAGAATAATTTGGAATATTTTTTAGCAGCAGCAAATATGTTAAAAAAACAAGTTCAATTTTGCAGTGAATGTAACGCCATATGTGGACGGCAGCTCTCATGCCATCCTAGGGTCTTTTCCAGCACCATGTCGCTAATTGCATTAATGAACATCTCTTTGTCCTAATTTTTATTTTAATTCGTAGACTATTATTTATCCTCAACCACTGCCTTCTACGAACACCTGGAACACGTTTCAATTATTCAAACTGGTAACCTATCACAATTTTTGGTGTAAAATAATAAATTAAAAATAAACTCAGTACCACATTTCATGCAGTTAAAATTCCCTACACAAATTGAGATTTTTTCCCCTATTATACGCGAGATAAAATTTACCCCAGGTTGGAACTCATGTAACCATGTTTTCCCCGTTTCTTGAAAATGTGACAACATTTTATTTTACAATTTATTCAGTTCTTGGGAGGTGTTCCCATCCAACTTTTAGATGACTTAGATTCAACTTGTTTTTAACTGACATAAAAACATCATGAACCACATTTCAATAGTAATGCTTAACCAGTATTTAAATTTGTCAATAAACTTTCCGAATAAATTTAAAGCTAACCTCTATTAATTTTGATGAGTCTTATGAACGAAGGCTATCTTTAAATTATTTTGAAAATTTAAGGAGAAATTTAATTACGAGAAATTTTTTTTATCCTTTGATATCTAATGATATCTCCAAAACTACCGGACATGATTGGGCCAAACAAAAAGTATATTACTTATTATGATATCTGCATTATTTCTATATATATTACATGCAATATTAAGCAAAGTATAATTGGCTGAGCGAGCAACACAGGTAGATATCTAATGATATCTCAAAAACTACTGGATAGAATTAAATCGAACAAAATCTGGATTGCTCATTGTATCTGCTACATTTCTACACGGATTGCATGCAATGCTGAAGCAGCTAAATATAATTGGCAGAGCGAGCAACACGTATTGATATCTAATGATATCGCATAAGCTACAGGATGGAATTAAATTAAACAAAAACTGAACTGCTTATTATGTATTTCCTATATTTCTATAAGTATTACATGCAGTATTATGCAGCAAAATATAATTGTCTGAGTGAACAACACGGGCTGATATGTAATGATATATCTAAAACTACTTGACAGAATTGAGTGAAAGAAAAAGTAGATTGCTTATTATAATATCTGCTGTATTTCTTTACATATTGCATGCAATATTAAGAAGCTTAATATAATTGGCCCAGCGAGCTGCCCATGTTGATTTCTAATGATATCTCATAAAGTATTGGATAGAATTAACTGAAACAAAAACTGGATTGCGTTTGTTATATTTCTATTCGTATTACATGTAGTGCAATGCAACCAAATACAATTGACCCAGCAAGCAACACGGGATCTAATGATATCTCGAAAACTAATGGCTAGATTTGAATGAAGCAAATACTAGATTGCATAGTATGATATTTGTCATATATCTAATGTATTACCTGCCATACTAAGCAGCAAAATTTAGTCAGCCGAGCGAGCAACACGTTATGATACGATCTGTCGAAAACTACAGAGTAGATTTTCATAAACAAAAAGTGGATTGCATATTTTGTTGTCTTCTATTTATTACATAAAACATCAACAAGTTAATTATAGGTTCCAACGACGATTACCTGATGATAATGCCAAGACTGCTAAACATTGAAACTCTGATAGGCGTTACTGTGTGTGGTGTATATGTTTGATTGGGCTTTAGTAGCTTTCTACGCATCATTAAATTTACCTCAACGAAAGCTCTCTTATCCTGGGTGCCTGTCTGCCTCCTCAACCGCGCTTCTTTACCCATTTTTTTTCTTATAGTGTTTGGTAGGAGGTCTAATTGTTGCAGGTTGGCAAAGAATAAACAAAAATTGTAGAAAATACCCTAATGAGTGCCCTATAGTGTTTGTTTTATTTGCATCAGTTCGGTAGTTTTATATAATATATATATAATCATCTATCATGAAATACCCATTCGGTAAACTATTATTGGCTGGTTGTCAGACCGCGTGTACTATTTGTAGCAATATAGAAGGAATCTGTTAGGCAGGCATATTCGCTTCACCTAATATTTTGTGTCATTTGTAGTATTAACTTTATTGAAGAAAAATTCTAAAAAGTTTTCTGCACTTATCAAACTTATTCCATTGAATTTAACGAAATAATCCGAAAACGTTTGCTCCCTGTTTGCTGAACAACATAGCCGAATAATAAGATAATTGAACACTTCATAGTTGATTCTAATAAAATAGGGGAAGTGCCAAACTGTAGTTTCAAACAATTTAAATTGACATCCGGGTTTGCCGTACTAAGGCTTGCTTTGCAACATTTACAAAGTATTAGTTTAAGTAAAGTTTATTTAAGTAGCAACTTATTTTATGTGTTGCAAAGAAAACTTCGAATAGGTTCAGAAGAAAAAGATTAAAATAATGCGTTAAGTGACGCCAAAAAATTAAATTTAGCATTCAACAGGTATAATAACAATTTAATTACACCAAGGAATACCTCTGTGAAGTTGCCTTAATAAGTGAATTTGTTATGGTATTCACCCATTGACTGGAAGTAATGATGAACACGATATTAGGGTGTCACACAAATTATTGCACGTTAATTACTGGTTCATTTTCCTGAATATTTGAAGTTCGATTTCGCGAAAAAAACAACAAAAATCTATTTTTTAATTAACAAACTTTCATCCACAATTAGGGCATAGAATGTATGTGGAAAATTTCAATTGAATCGGATAATTGTTCTGAAAGTTACCGTGGATACAGACCGATGCACAATAGTACAGGATGAGAAGTTCCTGCTTCACACCACACGTGACTGAAACAAACAACAACTGTTAAAAAAAAATTAATTATTAAACTACACTAATGTAGCTTGGAAGTTGACGAATAGTTTAACGAATAAATTAATAAATAATAATAATAACATGCTATTAAGCCATGGGCTGCAGAATATTTAGTTTTTAAACAGAAAATTTTTTTTATAACTTTACTTATGTTAATATAGGAGGACACTGTTTAGTTTATTCGGATATGCAATGTGATCTTCTGCTAAATACCTATTTTCGCTGATTGCTCTTATATTATACAATAATAGACACTCGAAAAAGCAACAATACTTGCTATTTGCCTGAAGGAATTGATTAGAAAGAAGACCCTGGCAAAGTTCCTGCAAGTCATTCCAGGTCAGGATAGTGCGAGAGACTGTCATCCTGTTTCAGTCACTGTGTGCCGTCAGCTTTTGCCCAATTCTGACTATTATCTCGTATCCCTGCACTGATTCGAGGTTTCACGGTTCGAATCCCAGGGTTGGCTTCTCTAGTGTCCTTGTAAATGTAATGATGAGTATTATGACTTAAGACTCTTAGAAATTTTTATAAAAAAAACGAGTTTCCGAAGTATCATCAGATATCATCGTAACATTTTACTCACTTATCCAAAATTTAATATAATTTGTAATAATGGTAGATATATACTCGTCACCTTAATAAGCAACTGTAGTCTTTGTCTCGTGAAAATCCGTCAAGTATGGTTTTCCAGAGATTATCATATATCATTATGTTTTCCTCGCTCAGCCAACTTTTTTCAGCCAGTTAATACAGTACGTAATAAAGATAATCATATACTAGACACTATTAGAAGGCTATCTATCTCTGTTTCATGAAAATTCGTCCATTAGTTTTACAAATATCATCAGGTATCATTACGTTTTTCTGTCTGAGCCAACTATTTTCAACCAATTAACATAGTAAGCAGTAATGGTAGAAATACAGCAGACGAGCTAACAAGCAATTCAGTCTTTATTTCATTAAAATCTGTCCACTAGCTCTCTAGAAAAGTTTTTCTCGCTCGATACACTAATTTCTTTCCTAAAACGTAGTATGTAATAAGCATTGAAATGTAGTGGATATCTTTAACAAGCAATTCAGTCTTTGTTTCATGAAAATCCGTCCACTAGTTTTCGAGATACCATTATGTTCTACTCGCCCGGCCAACTATTTTTAGTCAGTTAATGTAGGAGAAATATAGTAAACAATCTAATACGCAATTCAGTTTTTGTTACTTGAAAATCCATCTGCTAGTTTTCGAGATATCATCACACATCATTACATTTTTCTCGCTCGGCCAACTATTTTCATTTAGATTACTCAGTAAGTAATAAGGGTAGAAGTCTAATACGGAATTCAGTCTTTTTTTCATGAAAATCCGTCAACAAGTTTTTGTGATATCATCAGATATCTTTACGTTTTCTCGATCGGCCAATTATTTTCAATCAGTTAACGTAGTATTTAATAAGGGTAGAAATATAGTGGACAATCTAACAAGGAGTTCAGTCTTTGTTTCATAAAATCCGTCGAAAGGTTTTCGAGATTTCATGAGATATCTATACGTTTTTCTCGCTCGGCCAATTATTTTCAGTAAGTTAGCGTAGTATTTAATAAGGGTAAAAATATAGTAGACAATCTAATAAGGAATCCAGTCTTTGTTTCATGAAAATCCGTCCAGTAGTGCTCAAGATATGTGAATTTCTCCATGGTCATCATTAAGACCCTCGATATAACAAAAAGGGCGTTTTTTTTTACTAGAACTGTACCATCAATCACCTGTAAGATGTCCACTGGCACCCTTGAAAATATGCATGTAACATGTCATTTAGGCATCTATTGGCACACTTAAAAACTCAGATGTAACATGCCAGTAATCACCTTAGAGGTGTCCTCTGGCACCCTTGAAAACCCGGATGTAATGTACCATCAATCACCTGTAAGGTGTCCACTGGCATCCTTGAAAATTGGCAAGTAATGTGCCAACAATCACCTTTTTAGGTGTTTATTGGCACCCTTAAAAACTCAGACGTACCATGCCAGTGATCATCTTTGAGGTGTCCTCTGGCACCCTTGAAAAGCCGGATTTAATGTACCATCAATCAACTGTAAGATGTCCACTGGCACCCTTAAAAATCAGCATGTAATGTGCCAACAATCGCCTCTTTAGGTCTCTATTGGTATCAATGAAAACTCAGATGTAACATGCCAGTGATCACCTATGAGGTGTCCTCTGACACCCTTGAAAACCCGGATATAATGTGCAACAATCACCTGTAATATGTCCACTGGCACCCATGAAAATCTGCATGTAGCATGCCAACAATCACCTTTTATTTGTCTATCGGCACACTTAAAAACTAAGATGTAACATGCCAGTAATCACTTTTGAGGTGTCCTCTGGCACCTTTGAAAACCGGGAGCAATGTACCTGAAAGTTACCTGAAAGGTGACCACTGGCATCCTGGAAAACACAGATACAGCAGGCCATCAGTCACTTTTAGGGTGATGAATAGCTCCAAAACCATTGTGACAATGGGATACCAGTTGGCACTGAAAAGGCACCTATTGGCATCATTCAGAAGAGGTGAAAACACGGCAACCTATCACCTGGGTGCCAACTGTCACAAATTGGGGTGCAGAAAGTGGGACAAGGCTTTTGGTCCCGTAAGGAACAAATGTTTCTTTTTGTTTTTACAGTGTACTCTTAAAAATGGCGAATTTTGACAATTCGCTTTACAATGCGGATTGGATCACATAATGAACATCTTGTACACTGAAACTACAGCATTCCTTTCTTTAAAACTTTGACCTCATCTGCTGTCTTGCAAAACTTTCCAAGTATTTCAATTTAAATTTAGTAACCTAAAATTAAAAAATAAGGAGCCCAAAGTTTCTGTACGAAATCCTTGTAAAAAACAGCAGAGTGCAAGGTGGTCCAATTGCAGTAGTATTTTAAGGATTTTCAAAATGTTACAACACCTCTATTGAGGTCAAACTCTTGGATCCCGGCTAAAACATTGCCGCCGAAACATCTTCACAAAAACATCGCGTAACAAAACATAGTGAACAAAACGTCGCGGGGACAAAACATCGCATGGTCAAAACAACGCACGGAAATTACATCACGGATACAACATCGTGAACAATAACATCGTGGATGAAACATAGCATGGATGAAACATCGTGGACAAAACATAGCACGGATGAAACATCGTGGACAAAACATAGCACGGATGAAACATCATGGACGAAACATCGCAAATAAAAAAATTTTTGCTGTTTAAAATATTTAATAAGTTGGAAGTTAACTTTAGAACTTTAGAACTTTAATACCAAAATAAAAACACCAAGGCTTATTAAATACTAGCTGAAAACCCATCAAACATGATGGGTCCTACTGTTTAGGGATTGAATATGAGCGAAAATTGTGTACTGAATATAGTGAAACTGAAACAGGATTAAAAAAAGAAATAAGAACAGATCACCAGTAAAACGACGTAATAGTACAATAAAAAGTATGCTACAATTACAGAGGGGGGGAAGGGGCAGAGGGGTAGGAGAGATGGTCACAGCCTGACTGCTTAAATTTTTACATTAAAATTTCCAAGATCCATTAGTTTTCATCGTGCACCTTCTAAAGTTAACTTCCAACTTATTGAATTTTTAAACAGCAACAATTTCTTTTTTATTTGCGATGTTTCGTCCATGATGTTTCATCCGCGATGTAATTTCCATGCCATGTTTTGACCGTACGATGTTTTGTTCCCACGATGTTTTGTCCGCCATGTGTTTGTGACGCTATGTTTTGGCGGCGATGTTTTAGCCGGATACTCAAACTATTATCGACAACGAAATTTCCACTAAAAATCTGATTTATCATTTTACACTTTATGTATTTGCTATAGACCACAGTATTTTTGCAAGATAATAGTGGTATCGCCCTCCAAAAATTTGTATTTTTAATGACACAATTGAATATATATGCTGGTTAATGTTCATGGTATTATTCTCCGATTCTACCTTTTATGCTTCTGTAAACTTAATCCGATGCACTTTTTATAAATGTTTTGCTTTCATCATTCTTTTTTTTTTGTATGTGCTTCCAAGCTCTAATTTATGAGTCATTAATTTTTGTGTATGGAGCGGGGGTTTCTTCGGATAATGTAAACTGTTATATGTTGGTTTGCTGCAGCCATTCATTGAGTTAGTTACGACATTTTAGAAAATATTCCACAGCTCATCAATATTAGCTGTCTTACGCATGTGTGCTGCCCAGTTTAGCTGACCAAGTAGGATGTGCAACGTGACATAAACAATTGTTTGGATTCAGGTTTTAAAGTGGATATCCACATGAAATAGATTTTTTGAAAAGTTCAGTGTTGTTGTCAGTAGTGCTAGAATGATTCACAACATCTGTTTCAAATAAGCTGGTTATTACCAACAATAACAATGTCGAGTATATTTTTGCACGTTTAAATTTGATGACGAATTGGTTAAGTCCATGGTTAAATGTGCAATAAGATTTGTAAATTATTTGACGCATTGTAACTCTGCCAGGGAGTGCATGCCATATTAAAGTCACCAAGGGTAACATAAGACAAAAGTTGCCCAAAGGATGACTAAAGAAATCCTAGTTTAGTCCTTGGATCCAGTAAGTAACAAAAAGTCACCATTAATTCTGAGTTAACTAAAAGAAAACTAAAGACTTCAACTTCTTTGCAATAATGAATGTTAGAAACCATAATAGTTGATTTTAGGAAAATTACAATCCTTACCCTGACTGACAGTACGATCATGATGAATTACTTAATAGTTAACAAACAACAGTGAAGTTCAACTGTTTCGTTGAACCACGTTACCACAACAAAAACAATGTCATAGGAACTACTGTATGTTTCAGTAAATTGTGAAATATCGGAATTTTACCCAATAAACTCTGAGCATTGATCAGAGTAAACGAGATGCCTGGCAACGAAAAATATTCCTGAGTCACATTCGGTGTCATTTGATAAAAATTATTTTTTCAAGTTTCAGTGAAAGTTTTGTAAAAAGATAGGGCATCATATAAATCTGAGTTTATCCGGATTGCTGTCATGGTGGAAGGTAGAGAAGTGGGGTATAATCGACCTAGTGTTGTATAATCACCCGATTAAACACCGGGGTATAATCGAGGTGATTGTACCCCGGAACCTTTTCGTTGTATGCTTGCTCAACTTGCCGAGCTAAGCTTAAAACAGATGCCAACTGTTTGTTAATGCCCGCAGCTTTTGACACGCATGTATACCTGCTTCAAACCTCTAAGTATTCATTATGATTTTCGTATTTTAACATCACACTTTGCAATTTTTTAGGCAACTATCTTATAATTTTTTCCCAGCCAAATATTAGCACAAATATTTAAAAATTTTACCGCATTAGTCTTTTAGATTTACGATCTCATGGTAATTATCAGCAAACGATTAAAAATTAGTGTAGGCGCACACACACAGAGCCATCTCTCGGCAGATTTCAGTAATGTGTGGTTGATGTGACGTGTTTAACGGGAGGACGTCGCCGAAGCAGCAACGCTTATAACTTCTCGTTGGAGACAAATAATTTTATGAACTGATACAATGGTAACCTAATAAAATTTCGCATTATGTTATAAATATTAATAAACACAAAGAATGTGTAATCCTTTTGTCATTATTTATTTTAAATTGGTATATACTCCAATAAAATATCCCTGTAGACTCAAATCCGCTGGGTCGTCCATCAAGATTCAAAATTTTGATAAACTCCCCAAAACACTGGAGGGTGGTGATTGGAGATTTGAACTCATTGCGTTTACTGGTGTAAACTCTACGTGGAACCATTCCTTATGTATCTTGTGCAGCTCTGCCGACCTTTGCACGCCCACGTCTTCTTGCCGCAAGGTCCGAAGAGGGGTTTACTCTAGGGAACTGTCTTCTATTCGGAGGAAAAACTTGCTGCCTGGCATCGCTTGTGGGCCAACGGGACTCACTTAAATAGAGTTGCATATTCCTCACTTCAAATTCTTATTCCCAATGCGTAAAGAATCTTACAATTGTACTTGAAAAAAAATCCTGGGGGGAAACAAATCATTTGGCCGTCTGCCACTTTTACCGCTTTAAATCAAAATCTTCTCGTACTCTTTCCCCTCTTAAAGTACTCGGTAACGTAATTACTTCTTTGTCTGAAAATGTTGTAGCTTTTAACTCCCAGTTTTCTCGACACAGTATTTTTGGACGACGGCTGTTCACATTTGCCTTCTTTCCACCCTCTTCGTACTCACAGTGCAACCACTATCTGTACTGATGTTGTGTTTGGGGCGGTAGACATCTGTAAAGCTCTGCGCAGACTCAGGGCTTCCCTTCCCTTTTCTACCAGAAAATTGGTGACCAAATCGCATTTACTCTTCACATTATTTTTTCAATCTTCTTCTCCATGGGTGTTTTACCCATTATTTGGTCCACTGCATCTGTGGTACCTATTTTTCAAAAAGGGAATGCCTCTGACCCACAAAATTATATACCAATCTCCTTAACGGAAAGGAGATAGGTACCTTGTAAAATTTTGGAATCCCTGATTAATGAATCAATGATGGATCATATTAATGCTTTCAATCTTATTAATTCTGACCAGTTTTGGTTCATGCCCGACCGATACACGGTCCAGCAACTACTTGTCGTACTTGATAAATGGTCTGAGGCGCTTGACTTGGGTATCCAGATGCACATCATTCTTTTCGACTTTAAAAAAGCATTTGAGTCTGTATTTCGATCAAAATTGTTATTCTAACTGCATTATGTTGGTTTCCAGGGAAATCTTTTGGCTTGGATTTCTGCCTTCTTGAGTAGACGTACTCAGCGTGTTATTGCTGAGGCGAGTTCTACTTGCCTGCAGATATCGTCAGTGGTGTTCCACAGCACTCTGTCTTGGGGCCACTTATTTTTCTTGATGATCTTACTTTCAATGAGAATTCTGTTTCGCAGGAAAAGTTCGCCGACGACCTTAAACTGCACTCCCCTGTTATTTCACCGGAAGATGCATCTTGTTGGTAGTCCAGTATCAACTTTATTTTTGATTGGTTCCTTAACTGGAAGCTTCCTCTCTCTCCTCCAATAAGTGTCATAGTTTCACTATTGATGGATCTTCCAGCCGCCCTGATTATTTTATGGAAGTTCCTGCCTAAGGGAAACTTTTCTCAGTTTCCGCGATCTTGGCGTCTGGTTTCAGAAAGATTTGAAATTCACCACTCACTCTATTTCTGTTGCTGCGGCAGCCAGCCACAGATCAGTGATGGTTCGTCATTGTTTTAACTTTGGAAACCGTAACACCGGTACTTGGGCTTATAAAATGTTTGTCAGGACACTGCGCGAGTATGCCAGTCAGGGCTAGTCACCTAACCTCCTTAAGGATATTGATCGGATTGAAGCCGTTCAAAGGAAACATACGAAGGCATTGCCCAGCATGCAGTCTTTGCCATACAGTCAATGACTGCATCTTCTCAAGCTGGATACACTTGAGTGCAGGCGCTTGAGGGCGGGCCTGGTTCTAAATTTTAAGATTGTGTGTTCGAGATTTCGTCTAAATTACCAGAGGTCCTTGTTTGCTCTGAGAGTGGTACCGGTTTGGAACTCTCTTGATGATGCATTGGTTAACGCTCCAATGCTGGATTCCTCAAGACACGTCTAACTACCTCTATCCTTCTCCCTTTCCTTCTGTTCCCCGAGCATTATTGCAACCTTAATGCACTTCTTTACTTGGGTCTGCAGTTAGTGGTTCAGCGACGAATCCTTGCACCTCCTTTCCGCCCCTCTACGTGCGGATCAAAATGTGATATAATAATAATTATTATTATTATTATATTATTATTATTATTATTAAAACAGCCCTCTAGCTTTTGTGGATAATACGGCTAAAAATGTTTTTGCACTCAGCCTGTAACCAGACTAAAACTAACTCACGCTAATTAATTTGAAATTATATCCCTCTCACTACTTGCTCGGGATATAATTGCAAAATAATTAGCATTTGTTCGTTTTAATATCCAGTTACAGGTTTCGTGTGAAAACAGTAGCCGTATTATCCACAAAAGCTCTAGAGATATTACTACTGAGTATATCCCCTTACAGTTAAGTCATTTAAATGGTGCATGTGGGACACAGTTTTTATAACAGATTTGTTTATCAAAACAATTAGGAAACATTTTTCCTGAGCCGGATAAGTAAAAAATGCTTCAACAGTATGTCTCAATGACTACCATTTTAAACGAATAAATCATAAAAAAAATAATCACTCTTTTTTTTCAAAAATACCATTGATTATTTGACGAGGCTTTAAAACTGAATGATCGCATAAGTAACCAACATCTGGCATAGTAAGCCTTGGAGTATGGTTCTTTAAATGAATATTTGTTGCCACAAATATTGTTTTCTGCAAAAAAATCAGACTTCTTTTTTGTTATCTGATTAGATCCTAACAGTAGTGCTTTCTATTCATTGTCTCGCCGTAAGAAAAAACAAATGGAGGGCAGTTGTTACAAACTCTTGTGCAGGTGGTGATACTTGGTATAACTAAATCAGATTAAGTCTGAGCTATGCAGAGAAGTCGAAGTTTTATAAAGATTTTAGGAAGAAAATTGCAAAATCCTCTTCCCTCACATCGTTTTCTTGGAGCACTTTTGAGGTGAAACTGGGTGTAACATTTATTCCCAATGACAATATTATAAATTGCTCTATGGTGTTACGCACTGAAAACTAATAAAAGCCAGGTAAAGGTAATAATCAACATTCAACATGATGCCACGACGTATTATCTCTGCACTTAGTTTGGCATTTGTCAGAACCCTGGATAAAAAATATTGCAGTAAAAGCATAAATTTCGTTTTCATTTCAAATAACGAAACACCTAACAAAGTATCACCCATTTGGTTAATTTTATTTAGAATTCAAAGAAAAATTTAATCCCTAACTGTATAGGCTAGGAGGCTGGCTACGCGGCTGTATACCGGCCTGTTAGGTGAGTCCCATGCTAAAACTCGGAGGATCCTGCTATGCTATACGTCTCACATGAACTACCTGCCCTTTCGTCTTTCAGTAAATCTCAACTTACAAGGGAATCGAAAACTCACTAGTTTTAAAACTATCTAGTACAAATTCTAATTATGATATCAACAAAATTCTGTGTTGTTTAGAATGTTAATTACCTAAACATACATCTGCAAGGCTGAGGATTGGATTGGACGGAACCTTATGGGACGATATTCCAAACCCTCCTGCATTGGCACAACCTCTTTGAAACTATGGAAATGTATCAAGTGTCACGATTATGTTATGAGGATGGCACCGACCATTCCAATTCAATTGCGGGAAAACACTATATTCTTGAACATAACTCAAATTTTGATAAAGCCCATCTGCTGTATTCTTGTAAATTCCTTGGAGTCTGGAAAAAAACTCAAATAATTCGAAGTACGTAGTCAACCATAAGTCTTACATCACCAATCAGTGGAAAATATCTTTTCATCCTTGGAAATCATTTTGGTACAATCAACACCCCTCTGCACATCTTGTTTACAACATGGCTGTCTTCATGCGAAATTGCTTCTACGTCTTACTGCTAGACTTTTATAGTTTACCTATTAACTCGGCTTCTGAAGTGTTAAGAATACTATCGATGAGCAAATACTAAAGCAAGTAAGTTTCGGGTTTGCAGCATGCACGCAAGCATTATCAGAATGTGTAGGCGGCAATGTTTGTAAGAAATAGGTGTTGTAACATTTTTAGTAGTGCCTTCTGAGACGTTTTTTGACTCACTATTAACATAAACAGCTCTGTAATGTGTAACTACGATATATGACCGTGGTTGACCATGATCACATTGATTAACTTAAAGTGTATGTTGTTATTGTCCATTGTTACAAACCGTATCCCAGCCAAAATTGAAAATATTACGTGAAAATTAATCATCATGAAACAATTAACTTTTACTGTTCATAATTTACGATGGAAATGAAAAATACGATGCCAATATAGCAGGAATTTTACTTATAACTCATTAAATGTGAATTACAACATGTGATTAAGTTTCAGTGGTACTTTACCTTAGGAAAGTTAGCATACCTTGCACCAGAAATAAACCTTAGTCCATTAATATTTTAAAATGACAAAAAAAATACATCTAGGTGTTACTGAATGGCTGTAGCAGGTAACTTACGTTTACAACTCCTTGGAACAACTTAAAATGGAATAAAAATGTTTTGCACCTTTCAATTACCTAAAAATGTAGAAATAACAAAATGAATCAGATGAATGTTTTAAAAATACAAAAAGAAATATCCTATTAGTAAACAAAACTAGCGAAAAGACCAGTACATTGAGACTGCTTTGGCCATTTAAAGCAGTGATATAGACACACCAAAACAATTATTAAATTAATACCTATAATTAATACTTCAGTCGATCGAAAGTAGAAACAATCAAGTAGAAAACTCTGACTCTGAATTAATGTCAGATGGCACAAACGTGTAGTTACGTTAATTCATATGGCAGTTTGCAGGGATTCTGATCTTGTCGAGTTAGAAGAGTGGTATAGTGCATTGGTGGCACAATCCAAAGGCCCATGCTCAGTACCAGTGCTCACCATGACACCTGAATTTCTTCGTAATTATTGTTGCTCGTTTGTCATTAATATTTCTAGGAAATATCTGTTTTCTTTAACCAAGGAGAAATGGTTAAACAGGACAGTAAGTCAAATAAGATAGATAAGAAAAAATTAATACAGATATGTCGCCTTTATGTTGCCATTTTGGAATTAAATGTCACACTACCTGAGCGTGAATTTAATCATTGAATTTTGAGACCACAGGCCAAAGTTCTCCTGCTAAGCCTTGCTGAGAGGGGAACGTTACCGTTTGGACGTATAAGTCAGACTGCATGAGGGGAAATTTTATCCTGGACTTTTGATAGCAATGGCCAAAGTTTTATTACTATTTTATTGAAGGAGTTACGAATAATACAATTCATACTGTTATACTATGAAAAAGGTCTTTATGGAACTCAATAAAATATCTAATAAAAACTACTTTAAAAACTAACAGAAATAAACTCGTACAAGAGAACTGCAATTAAATCTTACCCTTTACAAAGCTTTTGATCCAGTTGTGTATCGTACGTCACCTTAAAACTATAATGAGCTCAGCAGCCTGGTTAACAAATGTTACTTTATCATACAGTATTGTGAAACCTAATACACTCTAGTCGTAAAAGGTGAACTTTTCATACTTATGTGATACTTATGTTTCATTTTTTTGTAGTCAGCACATTAGCAGCCTACACTAATCCTTGTTGCTGGGTTCCTGATCTCCCCTTACCAGATAATATATCAGGGAAATTAAATAAAAACAAATAAGACAATTCTGTCTGTGTAGTAAAGGCTTTTGATACTAATCGGAACAGCCTCTCCAGTTGGAAACCTGAAAATATGCTAAGATTTACAGTTTCTGAGTTATACAAAAAATTATTGTAAATAATCTAGACACACGCTAGTGTGTCGCCGCCAAGTAACAGTAGATCATCCCATTGAAGACATCCGATTGTTAAAAATTTATTGTTAATGTTAAAAAGGCGGCTCACTAGCAGACATGTGTCTGTTAACTGTAAGCAACTGAAAGCATATTTTTGCATGTTGAAGATAAATCCCAATGCGACAGAAATGTTTCAAATTGTGGAAAATGTAAGGGGAAGGGTCAGAGATTAGGAAAAACTAAAATTTAAAAGGATGAGTGTCAACCAATCATAGAGAAAAAGACGCGTCAATAACGTTGTTTTTATGTTACTGTCAAGTTAGCTAGCTAGCTAGCTGGCTAGCTGACTAGCTAATAAGATTTTTCCCATGTTAAATCCCATAGACTTTTTGCTCATGGCTAGTGCAAAATTGCGAAGGCCTACGTACCTGAATTTTTGCAAACGGATACTTGGTGATCTGAGGATGGTCCTTTTGTTGGTTTGGGGGTTGTAGGGATCAGGACAAATGCGTGGGAGGTTTTTGAAATTTGCCACCGGCGAATTTAAAATTCGTTTCTTTTCCAAGTTGCAACCAAAGATTTTAAGCAACAATGGCTTGAACAATCAAGATTGGTCCTTAGATTTATTGGAAAAGCCTGTATCAACTAAGAACTGAACTGTAACGAAGGACAAAATAAAGAAACATTAACGTTGCCGTGGATTGCGTAAGAATAAAGGGATGCACGTTAGATGATTGTTACGCAACAATACGAGCATACACGAGCTAATGGGTTTTTTTTTGTTAATAACCCCCCAAAAAATGCTTCGCATTCTGCTGTTTTAGGCTACCTTCGGGGGTTTCTGCATGACTAAATGTGAACTAAATCTTGAGAAATTAAAGGCACATAACTCCCTCCGGTATATTTTAACAGTTTCACTCGATACATTACCGGAAATATTTTTATATAACCTGATTTACCTTTCATTTGCTGGTCTAAGGGTACGATGCAGATGTCAGTAGTGGCGCGTGAATGTTATTAGGCTTGTTTTAAACGGCTCGGTCCGAGCGGTATTTAACTCCCGCCACATCGCTGGCAAGCCGCGGCCCTGGAGGAAGGATAATTAATCCTTCGCTCATGTTTGCGACTTGGTCCTACGATCTGTCACGTTGCAGCGGCCCCGAAAGGAGTTTGACTAGTGTCATAGAGCAATGCGCGCTGCCATAGTTTGAACTATATTTTAGCGTAGGTGACGCAGAGTAAAGCGGCTAGAACGGATGGATTCATGTGCCTTTAAGGGGAAGTTGCAGGGATAAACAAAACAACTGAAGGGGATGCGCTGATTGAGTGAGCGAAGTGAACGAAATCAGCGATTGTTAGTCAGTGTGGGCAAAAATGAGATTGAAGCATCCTAAACAGACGGTGCAACCTTATGTACGTTCACAGTCCTATGAAAGTTGTGATATTCACCCAAAACCAAAACTGGTAGAAAACCCGCCAAGTTTCCAAAAACGGTCGGCCTTTGAAGGTAGTGATATCATTCCACCAGGGAAAGGCCGCCAAGGTTAATCCTATTAGCCAAGTTATTCGCACCGAATAATACTTTGGATGTTAAATGAAAACTTGAAGATTGCTACCGCTAGTAGCAATCTTTTAGTTTTCATTTAACTTTTGAACTATTATTAGGTGCAATTAACTTGGCTAATAGGATTAACCTTGGCGGCTTTTCCCTGTTAGAATGATATCACTAGTACCTTCAAAGGCCGACCGTTTTTGGAAACTTGGCGGGTTTTTCTACCAGTTTTGGTTTTGGGTGAATATCAC
>JAHWFP010240090.1:66223-78419 GCA_023313725.1 Lithobius niger
TTAGAACTACTACTGAGATATGGGTCTGGCCTTGCTACTGGAGCAGGCAGCTCAATTATTACTTTATTTTGTCATGTTTTGGGCAGCAGGAACACCACACTTTCCCTATAAATACCACAGCTACTGTTTTTTACAGATTCATTTAGTGGCATTATGAATCTGTACACATTATGTACAGTTTTCCATGTGAACTCCTCAAGCAATCTTTTGAAGTCCCACGTTTCTTTGAAGAAGAAAACGAAAACTGCAAAAAAAGAAATAACATATAAAAGGGTCGATTCCTTTAGTAATTCTTTGAACATTTTGTACACATAAAATTTCAAATATATCTGCCACAGGTGGTGGCCATCATAACAAACAGTACCAAAACAATAACCAAATACCAGTGCTATTGTTACTGTTAAACAGTAAGTTGGTTACTGTTCAACAATAAGGGATTGCCAAACCATAAAATAGAACGTATTGTTATGGTTTTACAATACCTTATTGTTATTGTTTTATAATATGTTAATGGTATTGCTTTGCAATACATTATTGTCAATGATCTACAATATCTCGTTGTTATTGTTTAACCATATTACAGGTATTGTAATTGGTAAACAGTAAGGCTTTGCCAATAGCTCCAATAGCCATCTAGACACACGCTAGTGTGTCGCAGCCAAGTAACAGTAGATCATCCCATTGTAGACATCCGATTGTTAAAAATTGATTGTTAATGATAAAAAGGCGGCTCACTAGCAGACATGTGTCTGTTAACTGTAGGCAACTTAAAGCATATTTTAGCATGTTGAGGATAAATCCCAATACGACAGAAATGTTTCAAATTGTGGAAAATGTAAGGGGAAGAGCCAGAGATTAAGAAAAACTAAAATTTAAAGGATAAGTGTCCACCAATCATAGAGAAAAAGATGCGTCAATAACGTTGTTTTTATGTTACTGTCTAGCTAGCTACTATGGTAAAATCCACCCACATTAGTCAGTGGAGAGAGAGTTAGCGATGCGACGAGCCTCTTCACACCTGTGTTGAAGTTGGATTACGACAGTAGACAAAATGTAGTACTTTTTTCCCCACCGTTAACCAAAACGTTTTAGGAATGAAAATCTCTCGGAAAGTATCCAGGGACGGTATTCAGTCATACATACTTTTCTTGAAATAGTAAAAAATGGTCGACTGGTAATTTCAGCAGATCGCAAACATTCGCAGCAACTTGTCTTCCACGCGGAAGTAGTTCCAACATGGCGGCAATGACAACAACAGTGCAAGCGATGGATTCTCCACCATCATTTTACAAGTGTCATCCCCGTCAAAAGCCCTTTTCCAGTTCCCAAAACCAAACTGTAATGAATGTCTACAGCCAACTGCGCCAGCGTGATCCAAAGAAATCTATCGATGAAGTTGCGAAAGACACAGGATTGTTGTGCGGCGTGTCCGAAGCTGCCATCTATCGTTGCCGAACCGAATTCAAAGTAAGTGGTCGGTGTTTGACTACGGTACGCCAAGCAAACGCAAGCTGAGCAACTGTACGAAAACACGCATGCAAAAATACGATGAATTTACGCTTTCAGCGATTCGGAAAAGAGTTCATGATTTTTATCGCAATGACGACATTCTAACTGTTAAAAAAGTAACATCTGCCATAAACGAAGACAATTCTCTCTCTGCCAAATTTTTCACGGACAACAATGCGGCGGCGAATCATGATAGATTTGGGGATTGCTTTCCGTAAACGTCAGCGTCGACAGTCTGCTCATTGAACGAGACGATATTGTTTTATGGCGGCGGAGGTATTTGCGTGCCATAAAAAACTTACGTTAAAAAAAAGAATATTACTATTTGGATGAAACATGGGTGAATGCTGGCCACACGAAATCAAGTGTTTCGGACAGATACGACTGTGAAGAGCAAGTGTGATGCATTTCACAAAGGGTTGACAACTGGTTTAAAAGCACCAAGTGGGAAAGGAGGACGGCTCACTATTTTGCATGCTGGAAACGAGGATGGATTTGTACCTGCTGCCAATCTCGTTTTTTTTTAAGCAAGGAAAGGAAAGGGCGATTACCATGATGAAATGGACGGACTCAGATTTGAGAAGTGGTTTGAAACTTAGCTGCTGCCTAATATACAACCAAACAGTGTCAACAGTGTCATCGTATTGGATAAAGCTTCACACCATTCTGTGAAGGAAGAAAAATACCAACGAAGAGTTCACGGAAAACTGACATGCAAGCTTGGCTGCAAGAAAAAGATATTGCGTTCAATGACACAATGTTGAACCGAGAATTGTACGCATTAATTGAAGGTGCAAAAACACAATACGACCATTATCGCATCGTAACACCCTTGCTGCACTCCATAGACACATCGTTCTCAGACCTCCATAAACTGAACCGTATAGAAAGGGTGTGGAGTCAAGTCAAGGGTGTGGGTGTGAAGTTGAAGCTGGTACTTAAAGCTTTATCAAACGTCACCGTCACAAACTGGAAGAATTATACCATGAGTCTATGAAAAGTTCCGTAGGAACGATGAAAAGTTCCGTTCTATGAAAAGTTTCGTAGACTCATGATTATACTTAAAACACGTAATTAAAGAGGAAGATAAAATGTGGAAAGCCGATGGATTGTCGGATTTGATTGTTGAATGGTTGGCATTTCAAGTAAATGGATCAAGTGACGAAAACTCCAGTAATTCTGAATGAAGCGAAGTAAGAATTGGAGTAGGCTACGACATTCGTTACAGTTTGTCTCCCCCCCCCCCCTTCAAAACGGCCTTTTCAAAGGCCAAATCAAAACGGCCCTTCTCAGGGCCATCAAATTTGGGAAGAGAAATTATTCCAATTTAATAAAATTTGGTATTGAAGAAATGACATACACACCATTAATAGTTAAATAATAGACGTGTTAATAATAAAGACACGCTATAGTGTCACACTACCCTAAAAAATATGAAATTGTTAGTATTACATAAAAAAAACTTCGCGCGAGTGCATTGTTAAGCTGTTTCTGCGTCGTTGTTTTAGCTCGCGGATGAATATAAACAGATTTGTGGTAATTAGGCTTTGGTCGCGTCGCTAACACTCTCTCCACTGACTAATGTGGGTGGATTTTACCATAGCTAGCTGACTAGCTAATAAGATTTTTCCCATGTTAAATCCCATAGACTTTTTGCTCATGGCTAGCGCAAAATTGCGAAAGCATACGTACCTGAATTTTTGCACACGGATGCATGGTGATCTGAGGATGGTCCTTTTGTTGGTTTGGGGGTTGTAGGGGTCAGGACAAATGCGTGGGAGGGTTTTGAAATTTGCTACGGGCGAATTTAAATTTCGTTTCTTTTCCAAGTTGCAACCAAAGATTTTAAGCAACAATGGCTTGAACAATCAAGACTGGTCCTTAGATTTATTGTAAAAGCCTGGACGAACTAAAAACTGAACTGTAACGAAGGACAAAATAAAGAAACATTAACGTTGCCATGGATTGCGAGCAAGCGCTAGAGAGAACTATAGTGCTAGATGCTCCAAACCTTCGTGTGGTGCCAATCAGGTTTTATTCATATACATATTTCTGTTTATTAATTTTGTATTTGTCTGCGATTTTATAATTATATTTTGTGCAGTATTTAGTTTTGTGTTTCCAAAGTTAGCCTCGTTCTAAAAAAATTTCTTCTGGTTAACGGTAAATTCACAATTCCTTTACGTTTCTACAGTTTGTAATGAGTGGGGGGAAAGGCACTCATTCAGCAAATTACGCAATTCTACTTTCACATTTTCGGCGCCATATGCATTTTAATCTTTACACTTGACGTTTTCTTTAATGCAGTATTTATTTGGAAAAATTCTCTGTAAAGAAGCTGGAAAGAAGCTGTAAAGATTAACGATATTAGTATCACTAGATGTCGCCAGAGGATTTTCATTATATTTTTCCGTGGTGCCATCTAGTGATATTAGTATTTTTAAGTTTTTTAGATTGCTCCAAGGTGCACGAGGGCGTACCAAAATTTTACTGAACAATTCAGAAGGAACGTTGCTTGTTTGTTGTGTTTACAGATATTTCTTTGTATATTCCCCTGCCTGTTGCGAGCAAGCACCAGAGAGAACTAAAGTGCTAGATGATCCAAACCTTCGTGTGTGCCAATCAGTTTTTATTCATATACATATTTCTGTTTATCAATTTTACGTTTGTCTGCGATTTTATAATTATATTTTGTGCAGTATTTAGTTTTGTGTTTCCAAAGTTAGCCTCGTTCTAAAAAAATTTCTTCTGGTTAACGGTAAATTCACAATTCGCTTACGTTTCTGCAGTTTGTAATTAGTGGGGGAAAGTCACTCATTCAGCAAATTACGCAATTCTACTTTCACATTTTTAGCGCCATATGCATTTTAATCTTTACACTTGACGTTTTCTTTAATGCAGTATTTATTTGGAAAAAAATTCTCTGTAAATCTCTGTAAATTTCTTTCTAGCAAGGTGGGGAATAACAACTCTTCCATTTTGACAAATGAGTTGTCTACGAATCGTTTCGGTCTACATGAAAAAATACAACCCTTCTACTTTGCTCAATGACCTCAATCGAAAAAGGGTCGTGGAACAGGAGTTAGGGAACACGAAAGCTGAGTTCTGAAAACGTTTACTTTTCATGGTCTGAAAGCGAAATCGTGGTAATTTACGTGTATTGTTTGTCCTTTTCTGTTCAGTGCAGTCTATTAATGAAAGAAATAAAACGACAGATTTTCCAATGACCATTCACGATTCTAATTATTCATTACGCTTTGGATTTGGAAACAAAGTGGGTTTTCCTTACAAACTGATACTAAACTGCATTTAAAGCACTACGTTTGGCACATAAGCAGTGCCACAGTTAAGGGGGGTGCAAAGGCTGTAACTAGGTTAGTCCACGATTTCTGTCCTTTAAGTTTTTGAGGTACCCATTTTACTACTAGAAATTTAATTATAGCTTCATACATTCAAGGAAATCAATGTTTCAACCCTTAAATCGTAGTTATTCTGAAACAAAATTAACTAAAAGCTTCAGACATATAGCATCCAAAATAAATTAGTAAATTAATAAATTAAATTCCTTAACAAATGAGAATAAGGGCCTTGCTGTAATGCAAGCCCAAACCCAGATACGTCCATGAATGATCACATAAACGCCAAATTTTCTGCGATAGAGTTGGTCCTAACACCCTCCCAGGACAGAAGTAAGATTCGAATTATGACTTTGTTACGACCCATCCCATTGCTTTATCAAATTAATTTTAACCGCCCATGGGCGTTTAATTGAATATTTCCAGTACTACAAAATAGGTCACAACCTTGAACCCAAGATTTAGATTTTTGGGGGCTTGTATTTTACTCTTGCACCTTCCTTTGAAAAAAGCTAGCTCAAGCACAGATTGGATGATACACATATCCACATGTAGTGTGAGTAATAAGCCCAGAGGTAGAAAGGTAGAACAGCACTACAGATACTAACACTAAATAATCTATCAAAATTGAAAAATTGGATCACTGGTTCGATTGCAAGTGAGAGAAAATTCCAAATAGGAACAACAACAAGAATATTGCAGTCACATTAAAATAGAGTTACAAAGGCCCTGGTTCTTGTTAATAGGCTACCTACACTTTATGCTTTAAAAAGTAAAATTCGCTTCATTGGTTCGATCTCTAGGTGACAGTAATATTTCTCCAAGAAAACCAACAACAACCAGAATGTTGTAGTCACATCAATATAGCGTTGAAAATGTCCTAGGTCTTATTTATACCCACGTTTTATGCTATCCAATTTAAAAATAATTGGTTCATTGGTTCGATATCTAACTGAAAGCAAATTTCCTAATGCAAGGAAATACTTATGACACAACTGAAAATACCAAATTTTGTTGGTCTATGTCAATTCTAAGGGAAACTATCCGGTTTCAAAGTTTGACATTTCCCCGTGAAGAATAACAGCAACCACAACAAAAACTACAGCAACTTCAACGACAAAAACAACAACAACAACGACATTGTACTTACATTAAAATAGTGTTCAATAATCCCTAGGCTTTGTTCATACCTATGTTTTATGCTATTTAAACTTGAGCATCGGTTCCATCACCAGGTGTAGTACAGCTGTTAAGGGCCAGAACTTGGGCTAATCAGAGAGATAAACAATGTTAAATTAGGTACAGAAGTCACTCTTAGGACACAAGTAGAACTAGCTATGGAATCCCCTTGAGATATCACTAAGGCCCTTTCCTGCACCCCCACACTCAACTCTGTGAGGTTATTAATTAACAAATTCTTGCTGGCCGTGGTAAAACATGAATTGATACACAATTTATTATTAGCAGTACAATCGAACCAGCCATGGAACTCCTTTAAAATAACCCCCAAGGTCATCCACACCCCTGTGGCCCCTCCCTGAGGTTTAGCCAATAAATTCTTGCAGATAGACTAAAAGCATAAAATTTGGTATACAAATAATTTTAGCAGTAGAATTTGTTAGTCTTCATGGAGGGGATACAGGGAGGCATTAGGTGGCTTTGGGGGTATATCATGGAGTTCCGTATGTAGTTCGATTTCTTCTTCTACAATGCATGCTTTTAGTACGTTCAGCAAGAATTTGTTAGTCATCAATGCCTCATGCGGGTGCAGAGGTGGAGCGGAGACTGGAGGCTTTGGTGGTATTTCATGGGGAGTACCTTGGATAGTATATTCATGTCATGAGGGTTCCATGACTGGTTCGATTTGTACTAATAAGATTGACTTGTGTACCAAATTTCATACTATTTGCTGGATCTGCAAGATTTTGTTGGTAGGGCTCCAGGATGGAACACAGGGGGGCTTGGAGGGTATCTCAAGGGGTACCATAGCTAGTTCAATTTATTGCTAAGAATGACTTGCATTTGACTCCCGAGTACCACAAATTCCATGCATTTAGATCGATCTGCAATAATTTGCTGGAACCAAGCCACAGGGATGGGAAACAGGGGTCTTGGGGGAGTCTTCGGGATAGTTCATGGGGATGCCATGACAGGTATAATGTGTACTATTAAAAATGAGTTATGTGCCAGAATTCAAGCTTTTAGCTTAATCTGCAATAATTTGTGGGTGCCTCAGGGCGGTGGAATAGGGGAGTAGCTGGGGGTAGCCTTGGAGATATTTTTTGGGGTTCCATAGTGGTTCGATGATTACTGCTAGAATGACTTGTGTGCATAATTCAAACTTTCAAACTTTCAGCTTGATACGTAAGAATTTGTTGGTCATCAGGATATCACGAAGGCTGGGTGTGGGAGCACAGGGGGCATGGAGGGTTTCGATTTCGACTTCTAAGAATGACTTATGTCCCAAATTTCTTGCTTTTAGCTCAATGAGCCTGATTTTATTGCTTAACAGCTGAACTTGTGAAGAGATAAGTCCCAACAACTATATCAACAACAAAAACAACAACAACAAGAAATGGCTATGCTGTGGAGACTAAATGGATCGGTTCTTGTCATTAAAATTTTTAAAACAATGAAATAATTATGACACGACCCTACATACCGAATTTCGTTGGTCTACGTCAATTTCATGGCAAACTACAGGGTTATTACATACAAGGATATTACATTTCCCCAACAAGAATAACAACAAGAACAACAATAGTGTATTCACATAAAAATAGCGTTGGAAAGGCTCTGGTACTTGCTAATACTTACATTTTAAACTATAAAAATTTTAAATCGATTTATTGGTTTGATTTCTAGGGGAGAGCAAAATTTTCCATACAAGAAGAAGAAGATGAACAAAAACAACAACAATATTGTAGTCACATTAAAATAGCATACAAATGGCCCTAGGCCATGTCCCTACCTACTTTTTAGGCTCTAAAACTTGAAAATCGGTTCGTTGGTTCGATCTCCAAGTGAGGTTACCGATTCCCAATAATAATAACAACAACAAGAATTGGCCATGCTGTTGACGCTAGACCGTTCGATTGTTGTCATTAAAATTTTTAATCCAGCGAAATAGTTACGACACGACCCCAAATACCGAATTTCTTTGGTGTATGCCAATTCTAGGGAAAACTATAGAATTTCAAAGTTTCACGTTAACATGGAAGTTCATGCTGAGGCTTACATACAAAGCGGTCCTTGATTTACAAGTAAAAAGGACCTAAGATATATTTGGCCAAAACAAGCAAGCAATAGGCAATCATATTCAACCTCTCTCCAGCTAATGCAGAAGAGAAGTGACGGTTATGTGTCTGCTTCATGTTATATGTTATCATATCAAAAACCAAAACTGGTAAAAGGCACCGCCAAATTCCGAATGATTTGGCCCTTCAAAGGGGTGATATCAACACACCAAAACATTCGCAAAGTTAATCACACCACTTATAGTTCGAAGGTTAAATGAAAACTAGAACATTGCTACTTTCGGTAGCAATGTTCAAGTTTTCATTTAACGTCCAAAGTATTATTCAGTGCGATGAAGTTGGCGAATGTTTTGGTATGTTGATATCACTCCTTTGAAGGGCCGAACCATTCGGAACTTGGCGGCCCCTTTTACCAGTTTTAGTTTTTCATATGATATCACTCCTTTTTTTTAATTGTGCATTGACTCAACTCCACTACCATGCAGATGTGTAATAAAGTGCCAGTTCAACAAGAAATTGGTTTTTAACAATTAGCTATATCTTTTGCCTATAGGCCGAACCATTCTCAACTTAGTTACCGCTTTATAGGTTTTTGGTTTGGTTTTAATTTTGTTGTAATTTGTTTTATTTAGTTAGTTTTGGTGTGTTGATATTACACCTTTGAAGGGCCGAACCACTCTCAACTTGGTGGCCTCTTTCCAGTTTTTGACTTTGTTATTAGAGTTGGTTTATTTTTCATGAATTGGACGTGAATACAATTTCTTTGAAACTTTGTTTAGATTTATCGTGATGCACTAGTGTGTGTATAGACACGCACGTCATATACACGTTCTCATTGTCCGAACTTTGGCCGTCCAACGACAGACGATGCCGACAATACTAACTATGGTTATAACAATATTTTTTTTACTTACGCGCCCTTCCACGCCATTCCCGTTACACCCCCAAGCTCCAAACCATAAAAGGTACACAGTTCGTATTGTACTGCACCCATTCGTCCAATTTCATAGCTGGAAACCTTCCCGTTATCTCGGTATCGATGAATCATCATCCTATGGAAATTAACATGGGGATGAGCGGAGTAGCTAGCTAGTAGCTAGTAACTAGTAATACATTTACAACGTTATTGAGGGTCAGATTTTGCATTGAAAGTACCTTAGCTGGCATTCCTTCACGAGTTAATTTTTTTAGATGGGTCTTTCCTCACGATTTCAACACAATTTAAGCTTTTGTACCACATTATTATTTTCCCCCAAGTACCTGAAATGTGCCCAACTACGCTTAAAGATATAAGACACTGACGCAATGGCGTCGCGCTACAATGGTTTACAAACTCGACAATTGATGTGTTTTTTGTTGTGATGTTTGTTGCCTAACTAGGAGCGACACACTAGCGTGTGTCTAGATTCAGGGTGAGGGTTGGGGCAGGAGGAGATTGGAGGTTTTGTAGTCAGGGCGTAAGTGGAAATGCAGAGTATTTGAATTATAAGTGCATATTCTTTGATATTTCTACCTTCACGCCACCAATAAATTTCTACACTCCCCCGACACTCACCCTGAATAGCATATAAAATGAATTAGTCAAATAAATTCACTTTTCTTCTGCACTAGAAGGTGAGAGGTCGAATGGTTGCTTAATGCTTGCCTGTTTTGGCAAGGTTTAGCTTAGGTAATTTTTACTTGTATATATTGTTGATTTTAATGAATTCGCACCCATTGCTGAGGCTGTCATGATTTGTGTATTTTTATGTGTTTGATGAAGCTGTTGAGGATTTTACACGCCTGATGATGAGGTGAACTAATCACGAAACGTAGTGCTTTTTTATTTATATGTTCGTGCACTTCTCGGCTTTTTACTTAGCATAGGTACTCAGTCTAGTTAGTTGAAGTAAATCGATCACAGCTTGGCCAAAACAAGAAAACGGGTGTAAGTATGTCCCTCACAGGCACGCTAATCTAAATAAGGTAAGAGACCATACCCAGCTTCTTCGCAGATATGGAGAAAATAAACACACAAGGAAAAACTGAGCGAACTGCAAACGTTGGCTTGAAATAATACGTGAAAAGTAATAAATTAAATACGACTTTATTTTATTCTGACTTGTCTAGTATTTACCATATTATTTCGTAGTATTTCAATATCGTCGAAGCGTTTTCTCTCTAGATAGAGGGTTTCCTCTTCTGAAGCACTCTATACTCATATAATTTCGATTTTTACTAGACAAAAAAGTCAAGTCGCGGAGGGGCAAGTCCTTGGATTCGAACAGTGTAACCTATGATCACAGCAGTGCCAAAATATATCCTATAAAAGCCACAATAAACCATCAATAATATTATTGTAATGTAGCTGAAGCGGGAGGAAGAGTCTAGACTCTGCAGCAGACTTTCTTCGACTTTAAAGTAGTTTGATAATGCTTCAGCTGAGTCATTACATTAAACAAATTTTGTATAGGTTATTTCATAATCAGAATTCAACCGTTTTCAAAAACATCCCTTCAACACAATAATTTCTTTTCTTCCCCCTCCCCACATATTATTTTAGGAAGTTACAGTGTCACCAAGGCGGTTCTAGCCACTTCCTGTTCAGTGAACACTAAGCTCTGTCGTGTTACGACGGTGTTGATTTAGAAAAACTCTAGAGAGTCGGAATAGCTGATAATTTACCATTCAGTTCAGGGCACGAATCTTAAGCTTTCTTTGGCTCAGACTGGAGAAAATTATGTAGTTATTACCTTATTTAAAAACTTTCAGAACACTTGAAACGTCAACTTTTAAAAATTTGAATGTACCTTCGGTAATATTGATGATGACATTAACGTAACTGTCCCGTAATGACACTTAAAACTTGGACTATTTCTCTTAGCAGCTAATGGCTTAAATAACGGGGAGGGGCAAGCACACTCCCCCCTACCCCCATACAGGACAGAACCTGGGCATAAAAGTCCATAGAAAAATCTATATGCTGGCTAAATTCTACCGAATTTTATTTTCTATTGAGCCAAGCATAACACAAAGCAAGAAAAAATAATCCTACAAAAATATGGTCTAACGTTTTCTAGCAGAGGGTGGGAAATTTGCCTATACTATAGTTTTAGCTAGTGTAGGGCTCATTCAAAACTTTTTCTAAAACTGTAATAATTTTCAAAAAACCCCGAAATCCATGCCTATCATTGTCATCCATTTATGTACGTTTTCGTTTTACGCATGAAACAATATAAGAAGGGCTAACTCCTAATTTTACCTAAATAATGCAAATATTTAGGCACAATTTGAAGGTTGAAAAACTGTCATTCCCACATTAACACACAAAGCATGCGAAGGAGCCTGCAAAGCATGTGAAGCATTGCACGAAGGAGGATGGGTCAGGTTCACACCAGATCGCATGTTGGACGAGTGACATTAAAGGAAAAAGCAGAAAGTTAAAAAGCATTTTAGTTATTAAAAACACATACAGAGTAGCCATCAAGTGCTGGTGAAACAACGAAATCACGACTTATTAATTATTTTATTAATTTTTATTTTTATTTTTAAGTTGTTTGACATGTTTTAAACCCTTCACCTGAAAACGGTTCCGACCTTGGAACCGAAATGTCGTGATTCCGTTGTTTCACCAGCACTTGATGGCTACTCTGTATGTGTTTTTGAAATTAAAGGATCAGTCTACTAATGAAATATTACAAACGAGATTTACTTTCCTAAGAAGACCAAACACCAGTGGAGGCTAATACCGGCAGACTCGATCCACTGTGCAGCATGCACGGTCCTGCTACTTCATATCAGATAAGAACAGGTAGGTCGGGAAGGCTGAAAATTGAAGGGATGTAAACTAGATTTGCCAACTAGTTGTATTAGACGAATTACAGAATCTTCCTGACTCTGCCAAAATGCCGAATAGCCAAAAACCTTTCTCCTCCCTTTGTATTTCCTTATATACCTGTCATTCTGCTAATAGGATCAATGTGTGTGTGTGTGGGGGGATGGAGTTCTAGTCGTTGATTTAAGCCTCACTCGCCTCCTCACCTCTAATATTTTGTCTTTGGTACGATCATGGCAAGTCAGCACAGCCCCCCCCCC
>JAHWFP010240091.1:0-17362 GCA_023313725.1 Lithobius niger
CCCCCCCCCCCAAAAAAAAACTTTTCGTACACCTACTAGAAAAACTAATGGTTATAGCATTTTTGCAACAATGGGCCGGTGTAAGCGATTGAATGAACGTTTTCGCTCTACCAAATGGGTGCATTAAATCGCTTACGCAGGCCCATTGTTGCAAAATCCATGCTATAACTCTCGCATTGCCCTACATGGGTTTCGTCTGGCAGCGCCGAAAGGGAATAAGTTCTTATTTCCTTGTTTTCTTTAAGCTCGAACAACAATCACGCAACAATTGTTTTCGTATTGTTACAATAATTTCGCGGTTGACTCGCGGAGCAATTTATCATTTCCGTTCTTGGTCGATGGGGAAACTCGGAAGCCAGCAACAGTCCGTTCCACTGCTTCAACAATCTGCATCATTAAGGACGTATGATGTACGTGTGTGTTTGTACCTCTACTCCTGCGGAACCAAAGCACTTACAAAGATGAGAGTAGGACCAAACGAAAGATATTTAAATTGCGCATATGCCTATTTTCTTCGCTGTAACTTGATATTACGACCCTCAAATACGCGAAAAACCCTGAAAAAATAACGTCAAAGTTTGTTTTTTTAAACCCTCTTGCTGTTTGTTCATGACGTCATAGTTTGTTCATGCAAGCCTTCTCGAGCGAAGAGAGATGATCTGGAGCGCAGCGAGACGCAGCCGAATGAGCCGAAAAATAATATAAAAGATGGAAGATGGAAGGAAAGGAAGGAAGGAAGGTAGGAAGAATGGAAGGAGGGATGGGTGGAAGGAAGGGTGGAAGGATGGATGGAAGGATGGGCGAACCTGAATGTGTATCAACTTACTTGATGCATGGAAAAAACAGACCCATAGAACTGGTTTTAAAAGGACAACGCATTTTGCAACATACCACATACAGATCTTAAAATCGGTTTTGTATTTAAAAAATGCATGGAAAAATCAAACCAAAAGATTTGGTTTTAAAAGGGTGCCAAACATTCGTGTTTCTGAAGAAAGGAAGGAAGGAAGGAAGGAAGAAATGATGAATGTAAAGATGGAAGGAAGGATGAAAAAAAGGAAGGAAAGGATGGATGAAACGAAGGAACGAATTAAGAATGGATGGAAGGATGGAAAAGAGGAAGAAAGGATTTGAGAATGGAATGATGAATGGAAGGATGGAAGGAAAGAATAAATGATGGATGGAAGGATGGAGGGAAGGATGAAAAGAAGGAAGGAAGGATGGATCGAAGGATCGAAGGAAGGATAGATGGATCGAAGGAAGGATGGAAGGAAGTAAGAAAGGATGGAAGGAGTTAGGAAGGAAAGATAGAAGATGGATGGATGGATGTATCGAAGGAAGGAAGGATGGATGGATGATGGAAAGATAGAAGGAAGAGTAAATGGGTGTAAGGAGGGATGGGTGGAAGGTAGGACGGAAGGATGGAAGGATGGAAAAAAGGACGGATGGAAGGAAGGGTAGAAGGAAGGATGGATGGAAGGATGGTTGGACCTGAATGTGTAACAACTGACTTGATGCATGGAAAAAAGACCCATAGATCTGGTTTTAAAAGGGCGTCATTTTCTTGGATTCTGAAGCACGGAAACATTCGTGTTTCTGAAGCACGGCAATGCGTGGATTGAGCGAGCAAAGTGAGCGATTTCCACCTAAACTAAAACTTTTTAATGTGTGTCTCGCTTTGCTCTCGCAATCTTCATCTCCCACCTATACATCTGACGTTCCGCAGATGTTTCTCCAAGTGAGGGATCATCAGAAAGTGAAGTGATAAGACGCCCATGGAAAAATCTGTACTGAGCAGGACGTAAAGAACAATACTCTTAAAATAAGTAAAACAAGAAAACCCATATAAAGTGTATACTAACACAAATTACAAGTGATGTGTGGTTCTTGGTTCTTGTGTGGCTAAAATTAAACTTTCATAACATAGGTAGCCTACCACTTATTTGAATCCAAAATCCAATATTGGGATCCGAAAATGTTGGTTCTATGTTTTGAAATGCTTGAAAATTTAGAAAATTGTCCACTTTCGTTCAGTGCATAATGTTGCCCCATGTATAAGTAGAAGTTTCATGTGTGGTATCATGACTACACTATTTTTATTGTTTTTAAACCATCTTAGAAAAAAAGCTTTCGAAATTTGTTAATGTCAACAGATGGCGCAGAAACTCGGCACCAGGAGTGAACAATCAATGCGCAGTTTTGGACGGCTATACGAACATTCTTTCTTGAAATTGGGTTTTAGGACGACCTCGTCAAATCCGTCGGTATAGCAAACGGGATTATGGCAAACGGGAAATTATGGCAAAAGGGAAATCTAGCAGAAGAGGGGAAGGGTATAATTAAGAGCAAACAGGAAAACGCAGAAGAACTGGGATAAAATCGGTCGTCAAACAGGATTATGGCAAACGCACCGTACCCGATACTAAAGTGTGGTTGTAGTCTGACGAAGCAAGGTCTTGTATCCCTTGTTCGCTGAAGGAGTACTTCGGAAATGAAAGAATAATGCCGACGATAGAGCTGTTGCAATTGTTACAGAAGGTAATGTTGGAAGTTTGTAGAATGTGCCACAGCTGGAAAATCCAAAGGACCGATCCAAAGTAGCAATATCTTCTTTACATTATAAACCAAAGTCTCAAGCAGAAATGAAGCAACCGCAACGACCCCCGGAAGGGGAACAATGAAAATGTGCGAGTGTGTCAATTCTTTGGCTTGAAGTTGAAACTGGGACGTTGTTGCCCTGAAAAGAAGTTGAAATAGGGCCTTAGGGCTTCGGGCAGATGACCAGGAGTGGTTAACGCTCGTTAAACCCTTTAACCCTTTAAGTTGAAATAGGCTCATTGTTGCCTCGATTAACAATTTGCTCTAACAATTATCCTTCTAACCAAACACCGTGGTAATCTCAAGGGCAAGTATTACATGACGTCATGCGCACTTCTTTTTCACACGGTACGCATCGCTTAAGCCACAGCGAAAGACTGGAAGTGGGGGGGGGGGGAGTGAGCTGTTATCATTAAGCATACGATTACGCATTAACTCAACCTAAAAGAGAATATCTGCGGGGTGTTTGCTATTAATTCGAATAACCATCCACATTCAACTATATACGTATGGCAAAGAGGAGGAAGGGAAGGAAACCTAGAGGAGAGGGAGAGGACGGGATAAAAGGAGGAGGGGAGAGGGGAGGGAGAGGATTGGCGGAGAGGGGGAGTGTTACAAAAACAAAAATCGACTGTTGCAGTGAACGATCAGACAGCACCGAGCAAATACTGGGAAACAACCACGGGTCAAACAAATCCCCGGGCGAAATCGGGTACGATGCTAGTTGCTTTATAAAGATGGCAGTAATTGTGAGAATTTTAGACGTGTGCAAAATGCAAAGTGTGCAAAATAAGTGTGCAGAATAAGTAAAGTAACCATTGTTGAGCATTGTTGCAGCCGTGCGAATACGGGATTTATGCTGCATTATTTTAACAATGGTCGGGATGAAAGTAGGGTAGGTAATAAGTGAAGCGTAAGCCAGTGGAGCGAATTCCAGCAATCTGGATTTGCTGATGTAGTAGCCGGGAATAAACTTTGCGAAAGACCTTTGAACGGACTCAGAGGCCTTATACGCCTGTCAAAGGGGGAAACTCTAAGGCTCCAAACCCTTTTTGGACAAATTATAGTTGAATACAATTAAAAGACTTGGGACAAGAAAGCAAGGCAGGGTCCAATAGACTGACCAAAGAACCAACCATAGCTCTCCTCCGTTTTTTTTTCTTTTCTCTTTCTCTCTTCTTCCTTGCCAACTGTTGGTTGAACGCAGACCAAAGGCAAGTGAGACTTCATTAAGCAATTAGGGAGTAGGACCAAATCACGCGCGCACAACAACACGACACAGCATGGACCACAAGAAAGGAAAAACACCTACACACAGGAAGGCACAAGAACCTGGCCACAGAACAAAGCAACACCACCTCCTCTCTACGACACCTTCCCTTAAACACTAACCCTCCACACAACTGCAATCAAAGAAGAAGAAGAGGATAAAAAAACGCAACGAAGAAAAAAAAAACACTCCCACTCGTTGGAAAAGATAAAAAGGAGCAATTAACCACTAAACAAACAAGAGGAATCAACACAATGAGCAACTGATTGCCCACCAACAAGAACACTTCCTGCGTGATTGTAGACTCCAAACACCTTGAGTAGGGACGCTCCGTTAGGCACCAACCAAGCTGAGGTCTTTCTTCTCCTGGCCACAACCCAAAAAAACATAGACCATGCTTCCTTAAAGACATAAAACCTGCAATTAGTAAGGGAAGGCGAAGGTGAAATTCTTGCCAACGAGGCGTAGGAGGATTATCACACCCGTTGACGACCAAGAAAAAAAATGAGTTACTCGTTTTTCATATACTGCAAACAGATTTACAGGCAGACATTTTGTTTTTATACGTCAACTAGCGGTTGTGCCCGGCTTCGCCCGGGGTTTTGTTTCGCCCGTGGTTGTTTCCCGGTTTTCGTTAAGTGTGGCCTAAACGTTGAAATGCGATAGGTAATTTTGCTTCTTGGAATACTCCCGTTTTGCTCCCATCCTCTACCTTCCCTCTCCTCTGTTGCTTTCCTCCCATCCTCCCCCAAAAACGTACCTTGTATAAGTTCAGTTAAAGCGTAATCATATACTTAATAGTAACTTATGCATTGCCCTCCCCCCCCCCTCCTCAACCCCCAGCCTCCCAATCAAATTATTTTCTAAAAAGCAGGGCTAACAGATGCACAGCCTCACACACCGACATTCTCCTTTCAGCTCTCCATCCCCACTCAGAGTTTATCGTTTTAGCTTGAACGATCCGTAGCGTGTGAAAAATAACCCTCTCCTTCGAACGTGACGTCATGTTTGCCGCTGAGACGACCGCGCCGAGCAAATTGTTAGTCGAGGCAACAATGTGCCATGCAATTTCAACTTTTTAAGGCAACAACGCAGCAGTTTCATCTTCTGGCCAAAGAATAATGACGCTCGCCCGTTTTCATTGTAGGGGTGGCCGTCGTCGACGTTTGGCTTTGGGGTTGTCATGTTTTTGCTATGAGACTTTGCCTTTTAATGCAGATGTACACAGTCGAATGCGTATTTCCAGGATCGATCATGTACGTTCATAACCTTCATACTCCGCCAATAGTAAAAGTTTGGGGTGAAATTAGCATCTGCTTTCAACGATTGTCGTCAGAGGGTGCCGTGGTCAGTGAACCGAATGGCAAGACGACACTCCCCCCCCCCTAGCGTTATTGAACGTCACCATGGAGACGGACACTAGTTTAGCGTCGCCATAAACAAACTGATCGTGATAAGAAAACTAATCCATCCCTTAAAAAAAATGGCAGAGCAGGTTAATTGGAACGTTCAATTAATTTTGACCTAGATCAGAATAGGCTGACCACGTTTTCTTATCTAGTTTCAGGCAGTGGCTCCTTCCACGTTCACCGCGGCTGTCTTCCTTTCACGTCTCGCGACTGATTGGTCACGAGATTTGGGGGCGGAGCTTAACTTGCGGCCTGACTATACACTTTTCCCGTCCAAACAACGAACGTTCCAGCTTATATAAAATTGAGCAAGAAACTCGACTTGGGTAGTAGACTGGTCTATATTTCCGTACAAAACAACTATAAACTCGAACATGACTAGTATTTTCACGTGTAAATTTAATAAGCACGAGTCATACCATGAGATAAAACATGAATGGTTACATTTCAGTTCAACTGACATTTTTCCTCTAATAATTATCTGCGTATGGTTGGGTGGGGGGGGGGGGAGGTATTATTTTTGGACCTTGATGAGGGAGTCAAGATTTCTTTTCAGGATCTGGTAAATGGTGAGATGGGGGGGGGGGAGCACAGAAAATTTGGCGGTCACGAGTTTTGACCCTCCCATAAAAATGAACTGCAGGCATACATCGATCTCTTCAGTAAATAAGGGCGCGTTTACGTAATGAGACCTTCTCGCTGTGATTGGCTAGGCAACCGTTATTTATTTACGATTAATTTCCCGTTTCTGTTAAATGAATGCGGTAATAGGCAACAAATTAAATGTATTGTAAATAACAACACGGACAAAGAACAAAGTGTAACAGTCTTTAAACATTGGTACAACATTGTTGCCATTTCACGCTATTTCCAAAATTTGCTATTCTCGCTGAAAAAAACAGCTTCTAGCAGTGATCAAACGACGGCAGAATAAATAGCTACTCGCAGCAAGAATTCAAAATCCAACACGGCGTCCATTTCGGGGCTGTCGAATCGAAGCCAAATCAATCGAATACCGGCGTTCAGAAATATGTCCGTCGTCTTGTACAGCAGTAAAAATGGTTTTCTAGTTGTCAGAAATCGACGCTGTCATGTTGCACGCTTCGTACGTCGTGTCGCGAGGCACGAGGAGAAGATTTGCGTCCGCGTTGTTGCCATGGTGACTACGTATAGACAACTTGAAAGCCAAATTCTTCTGTAAAGGCGAGAAACAGCCAGCAGCTAGTAAGCGAGAAATTTGTCGTTGCATAAACGAGCCCTAACGCATGATTTCGTGTGACGCCTTAATTAAACAGGCTGGTTGCTCGCGGCTTTATGGCGTCGCAGGAGGATGACGTACCAAAGACGTGAAAATTCATCGATAAACGCAACACCAACCCTACTGCTGCATCAATTTTGACCTTGTAGGCACGTAGTAACGCATTACCTCGCACAAGATTTTCGTCAGTCTGGTTTGGGATTTACGAGAAAAGCTAGGCAGCAGACGAGTTTAATCTTCATCCGTGGTTCGAATTTGTTGTAATGAACTGAAAAATGTTTGAAACGAATACAGGATAAGTTCTTCAACTCTGAATACTGCCCACGCACGAATACTTTGTCGGTTTCTGAAACTATTATCGATATTACCATCTGTTTGAATGACACCATCGATGCCGCCATTTTTGTTTATTTCAAGTTTTTTGGCCGACCCGACGGGTTTGCTTGATCGGTGCGATGCTATGCTGTCTATGATATTTTGACCGACTCTTTCCCCCTAAAAAAAAAACAGCTACGGTTTGGGGTATGTATTACAAATTCATGGAACGATATTAGCAGTATGTTAACCGTAATAAGCGAACAGCATAATGCGGCCAACATTGTGAACTGGTAAGGATGACAAGTGAGCAGGATAACCGGTAGTGTTTAGGTCTTAAAGGTACACGCTTCCATGTTAGGTTTCCTGTATGACCTAGTGTTACGTTAGTTCAAATGTATACAAAATGTTGCAAACGCTTTTATTTTCCTGTTTTTTTTTCCACGTACGAGACGGATTTGCTACATTCAGCCACACGTATGCAAATGTAGCTAAAGCTATTTCCGCGCAGTATGCGCGAAAGTAGGGAGGGGGTATGTTCCTTTAAAATCATTTGTTATATGATGAGTGCAGGGTAGTTTTAATCGTTGCTTAAATGTGAGTCAATCTATTGTGTGCGCGGTGTATCTTGAGTCCTGCAAGTATTTTGTGAGCGGCTACGTCTTCCTGGATGGGGTGGCTTTAATCGATGGCCGCCATTGTTTTTGTAACCATCTTGGATATCAACAAGGCACTCTGATACTGTAAACGTACAATCGATTATCTGTGTTCGTTCTGCGGAGAAACTCAAGATAGGCCGCGGACACTATAATCGTTATTTTTTATGACGTACAATAAGAGGCAATGCAAAGGAATTTATCCTGTTCTGGGGTCTGTACGTCTGTACCCATGAAATTGTTTCTACCTACGAAAATGTTTTAACTTTCCGATTCATTTCAGTCTTTGCAGATCCGTCCGACCTATTTGTCGATTTTTAAGTTGATAAAACAATAAAAGTGGCATAGGAAGTCCGGATTTTTTTACTTTTACAAATGCGAAAGTAAATCCAAGTACCATTAACTGAACAAAAAACTGCTTCGCCGTTTAGAAAAAAAAAGCATTAGAGCTCGTATCCCCATACTCACAGCTGTGAAGGTACACAAATAAAAACAGATTAGAGTTCACTTGAACGCAACAAACTATAACTTGAACTCCAATTCCACGGAACAAGGACCTTTTTTACTAAATGGTTATGCCAGAAAGTGAACGCAGTTAGTATTTGAATTGTTTCATGTTTGAATTGTTTAATGTTTCATGTTTCAAAATCCTTAGATTTCAATTCGGTGGTCCAGTTCTACAATCCATGACGAAACTTAGTACAAATACAAACACGCGTGGTCACTCCTTCAAGCTACAACATTCATTAAAAGTACACACCTGGGCAATGTACACTTTCTTCAATCGAATAATAACTTTCTGGAACAATCTACCTCCTGATATTGTTAATGCTACTTCCATAAACTCTTTTAAAAATAAGTTGGATGCCTATACTAAAACTGCCGACGACGTAATGTTCCAATTCGACTGATTTTGCAGGTTTTGAATGCCTTTTGCAGGACTTGGTCTTGCACATTCGGATTTATACTTAAATGTAGTGTTTGAGGCATAAAAAAAAATGGGGAAAATTCCTTCAAGACATATTATTGTGTACATTTATATGTAGGTGTAAGTTATCTCTGTAAATAGGATTTATACGGTGTATATTTATATGTAGGTGTAAGTTATCTTTGTAAATAGGATATGTACGGTGTACATTTATATGTAGGCTAGGTTTATTTTTGTAAATCGTATCTATACTTTTGTGTGAACTGTTGTTTACACTTGATGAAAACCGAAGCCTTTGTATGGCATCTCTCCGATGAATTTCATTAGTGACTTAATAAACTATTTATATTCTTGTTGAGCTTTTGCTGACGTTTTTTTTGCTTTTCTTCTGGCTTGTTATATTTACTATATTTTACTAATGTTGTTTTTTATATTTTTTCTGTAGGATTTTTTTTTTTATATATATATTTGTCTGTGTTTGTTGTTTTATATTTTCATCCGTTTCGTGTGAGTGGCTATATATGTATTTTGAGTGCATTTATAATTTGTGAAACAAGCAGACGTCTAGTTACGGCAGTTTTTTTTTGCCTGTGTTTGTGTTAGAAGGTTTCCGTTTTAGTTCTGGTTCGTGTGAGTCATGACGTGTGTCTGTTTTTAGCATTCCATTTTTTAGGTGTTTTGCAGTTGACCTGTACGTAACCACTACTAAACGTGGGAAAAAAGTCCAAACGTTCAACGCAAGCTGTGTGAGGAGTGCCCGGATACCCTGAGCAAAGAGAGCAAGCACATACCAGCGGTTAGCGAGAGCCCACAGGTTCGAATCGTATCACCGACTCAAGTACATGGTATTTTGAAAAAAAAAAATTTCAGGAATTGAATTCATGTTAACACAAGATTAATCAAATCAACAGTCGCCCCAAAACAAAACTCGTTAAGGATTCCAGACGAGCTTTTCGGCCGTTTGAAGTCGTGATATCACTAACGCCAAGCTCTTTCCCCAAGTTAGTCCTATCGGTTAAGGACTTTGCAGGCTAAATGAAAAATCCGAAATAGATGAGATCTGTAAAATATCAGCTTTATTCATCGTATGGAAGAATGTATTTTCATGAAATAGGCTAGTAGCAGAAGCACAAACTTGAGCAGTCACATCACCAAAAATAAAAACACCCCATTACCAAAAAAATGATGTTTTTTGTCGTTTTCCCCCACAATTAACGTAAACTAGCGTAAGCTAAAAGCACATTTATTGGTTTCGTTGACGACAAAGTTGTCGCCGAATAACATTTAAACTAACACCAAACTACGTGCGTGGGCGGACCTGACGTTTCAAAACTACCATAATAACGCAGTAGTTTAATGATTTTTTTTCTTTGTGTGTTGCAGTTGAGTGGTGCATGAGCTGGCAGAATTCGTTATATATTTACTGCAGAGATAATTTACGTTACCTGTTTGCCACACTACGAATCGATATCCAGATAGCAAAACAGGTTGACCAGAGTCACGTGAACCAAGAAACTAATATTCTCTTTGAATAGAATATTATTATTATCGGGGAATGGACTTTTCTTACATTTGTAAGGCTTCATGCCAACTTTTAAACATTAAACGCAACCATGGCAATATTGTTGTGTTCTTCTCGTTATCTTGGGACCAACGGATCGGAAGAAGTATAGAGTTCCATCTTGCTACCACAGCTGAACTCTTTATCCCGTGACGCCTTACCATCGAACAGTAAGGCGTCGCTATTTCACTACCACCGATCGCTTTTATCCTATCATACCATAATGTAGCCATTATCCATGTGGGGGCTCGGGCTCTATTCCTGGCCGATGCACCAAAATTATGTGGGGATATTGGTTACGGTATGGTATGATACGATAGGAGCTAAAGATCCCTACAAAATATAAATCATTTTGTTTGTACTAGTATGCTGGCAATCATGGCAATATTGTTGTGTTCTTCTCGTTATCTTGGGACCAACGGGTCGGAAGAAGTATAGAGTTCAATCTTGCTACCACAGCTGAACTCTTTATCCCGTGACGCCTTACCATCGAACAGTAAGGCGTCGCTATTTCACTACCACCGATCGCTTTTATCCTATCATACCATAATGTAGCCATTATCCATGTGGGAGGCTCGGGCTCTATTCCAGGCCGATGCACCAAAATTATGTGGGGATATTGGTTACGGTGTGGTATGATACGATAGGAGCGAGGGATCCCAACAAAATAAAAATCATTCTGCTTAGACTAGTATGCTGGCACTCCACCAGGGACGTACTGGGAAGGCCATTACGCCCGGGAAATGGTTAACGTAGGCCCCTATCTTGATCCTTCGTAGAAATCAGTCATTATGAAAAAAATTCAATAGCCCCACCCCCCACCCCGGACAAGCCCTCGGAGCAAAGGTCTCACTGGAAGCCTCCACGCGGGGAACTTCCCGTTTTTCCCGTATGATCAGTACGTCCCTGTGGCACTCACCGTGCTTTGAACTGTGTTGGCACTTTCCATGCTTTGAACTCAGAGATGGAATGGGTCAATTTTTTGGTAACGCTGATCCAGCCACCCACTGACCTCCATGACCCATTGATATCCACTGAACCGGATTGACCCTGAGACCCAGACAGCTGCAGATTGATCCACAGATTTTGACTGACTCATTAATACCGATATAAATGCTTCATTTAAAAAAAAAAAAACAGTTCATGCTTATTTACAGAAAAAAAAAGTTAAATCTTTCCTAGTCAATAAAATTCCAGTGCGTAGAACAAAATCCACTATAACGTCTAGGTCTGTTTACCAGGACAGTAGTAAAAAGATACACATTATAAATCAAGAAATATGTTAAAATGTTTTGTTTGACAAAATGTCAAGTTCTAGATTTAAAATTATGGACTACACAAACATACTCGTGGGTACATTTCAAAGGCTTTTCGTGTTTGCATCGTAGATGTAATTAAACGATAATAATAGCGCACTTTTCGTATTTAATGGTTCATTTAATTTCATTCATGCACACTTTCCTCGTCAAACACTTGACAAAATAAATCTGAATGACCAAACTGTATTTTTTTATCGGACATGCAGTAGTTCTAGTTGATCGTTTCATTTTCATTGGTTGATTTTCATTGGTTGATTTTTTTTTAAATTCGTTACCTTGTGTGCAGTCACAAGCAAGAGCGCCCTAAAACGACCGGTATACTCTCAAAGAAGGGTATTCTACTCTCAAAGAAGGGTGTGCGACGGAGCGACCCCACTGTAACGGCGATCGTTGCAATCGTAAATTACGTAAAGAAAGTGCAAGCATCAAACTCTAAAAATGAAGAGGGATTTGAAAATTTGTTCACACTTTTGCCTGTACACGGAAATATTTAACAAACTATGTTACAGTTTGATTGACACCGTACTGGTTGTTTGTGACGATCAAGAATACAAAGCCAGTACAGTGCACATAAAATTCACAATTTTCAGCATGTTAACAAGCAATAAAACCCAAAGTCAAGTAAAACACTTTAAAATCCGTAAAAACTCAAAGCACAAGAATAAAAATAATAAATAAATTTAAATGGACCCATGGCATCACGCTTGTGCAGACGAGAAATGAGAACGGTATTTTTGCTCAAGGCCAGCTGAGATAATAGCTGCGTTCCTCGCTCTATTCCAGGACCGTCAGCTTTATACTCTTCCGTCATTAGTTAGTGACAGACACGCCAGGAGTCGTTCAGTACCGTACGGTCTGAGAACCCAGAGAAATTGGTATTTGAACAAAGTGTACGTGGGACTAACACTTAGTAGGCCCCAGGTCTCGCAATTTCATCGTATTCTTGGTGCGGTTTAAAGTTTAACAGGTAGCTGAGTAAGCTACGAATTTTCCCGCATAAATTTTGTTCCCGGCATGCCATACGGTCACTAACTAATGCCGGAAGACCACAAAGCTGACGGGTCTGGAGTGGAGCGAGGAACGCAGCTACTATCTCAGCTGGCCTTGTTTTTGCTCAGGATATTTCCAGTTTCTGCCACCAGGGCAAACAATTATAAATAGTTGAGTAAAAATCCCATCCTAACTTCTCAGTTGCACTAACAGGGGAAAAGGTGAGGTTCCCTGCTGGCAGTTTATTTTTATTCTTTTACTTTTGAGTTTTTATGTTTTTATGAATTTTAAAGTGGCTTCTTAGCCGTTATCTTTTATTGTTTGATAACGCAGCAGGGAGTGCCTCGAAACGTCCCAACCAAATTGTTTATTTTATGTGCACTCTACTGGTTTTTCTATTCTTGGTCGTTACCTCTTTGTGCCTAAACTATTTCATTCCTAGTTGTATGTGTACTTCTCTCTGCCTACAACGTGTGTCTCAATGAGCAGATTAATCCGAATCTCTTTCACAGAATGTCTGCATGCCCATCGTTCTTTTCTTCACTGCGTTCGTCCGTGCTTGGGCCAAGTGGTTGACCATCAGTATTGTGTCGACATTGTGCCTCGGATCCTTTGAAACTAATGACCACAAACAACCTGGCCACAAATGTAATTTAGCCGCTTTGCCCGGGAACTGAGGTCCCATTGCAATGAGCTTTTGTCTTGACCGCTGCTTGGACAGACTAACGGCCAGCCCAGCCTGTTAAACACGAACAGTCAGCCATCTTCCGAAAATTGGGATCAATGGCTGCGTTTGACTTGTCCTTTTCTTAAAAGGAAAGGCTTAAAGAAGGGAGACTTTAATCAAGCAAAACAAAAAAGCAAAAAGCAAAAAATCACTTTAGTAAAGTAATTACAAAAATAAAGAATAGCCAGGTGAATGACTAAACCATGACGTTTCGGGTTCTTACATCGGGACCGTTTTCATGTGAAGGGGACATGTGAAACAACAACAAAAATTGATAAAACAAACAGGATAGAACAGATGGGTCAGGGTTCTTGACTTGAGTGAGTTGGGTGCCGACTGTTGGCACATTCATTCAAATTGTGCCGACTTTTTATTTAATGTTTAGTCTTCTGTACAGCCGTACCGGCTGAGAAGACTATTGCAACTACTTTTTCCGTCCGTCGCTTTTTTCAACTTCGCAACGGTACCAGATATTGACAAACGTTGTTTACAACGTTAGATTCAGTGTGAGAAGTTAGTTAAATGACATGGCAAATTAAAACATCATTACTTCCTTACAGCTAATAGAATTCTTCGACGTAACTAAATTAAATAATACCATTTGATCGTCGAATTAAAATCCTAAATTAATATCCTCAATAAAAAACAAAAGGATTTTAGCTTCGTTTAAATGGTCTCGTCGCATTGTTGCATGAATAAATAGGCTTACCGTCGAACCAAATTCTCCATTAGGCCTATCTGCTACTTACGAAATTGAAACTGCCTTTTTAAAATTAGGCCGAAAAAAATGAAAATTAGGCCTAAAATCATGCTACCATGGCAACGTCAAGTTGCTTCGAGTCGCTGTTAGTTTCATCAACAGCGTCTCTCTCGTCACTTCCCATTACCACTGATCTATATACGTTACGCGTTACGTTGTAACACTGTAACTGTGTGCCTGAAGGCTCACCATGTTGCAAAAATGAATAGGCTTACTATACAATCCATATCTGCGTTAGCTGCTACTTACGAAATTAAAACTACTAGTTAAAATTAGGCCTAAAAGATGGCAATTACACCTAAAATGTAAAATAGGCCTAAAAGCTAACCTCGAAGCTACACATTTTTAACCGGCAATTGTGATGGCGACTGCTTTTAGATTAGTATAATAGAGATAGCTGTTGTAGTGCATGATAGAGATGTGCGCCTCAACATTGGAAGTGGAGGAACTGTACAGAAGACCGGTGCGACTAGGCAGTCGCTGTAGCCGCTTGTTTAATTTTAGTTGGGTACCTAATTTTAGAATGGCACCGTACGTCTTTAAGGTACCTGTAAGATTTAGAACCATAACCGATCTGTTCTGTTGTTTGTTTTATTAATATTTTCTATTATTTGACATGTTTTAAACCGTTCACTTGAAAACGGTTCACATCTAGGAACCGAAACGTCGTGGTTTCATCGTTCACTTGCACTAGATGGCTACTCTGTATTTATATATTTATTTAATCAAGCATTGAGGCCCTAAGCTTTCACGTCGTTTTTTTTACGTGCTAATACTCAATAATGGAAAATCCTGTTATTTTTCCTGTATGGATATTTTCAGCAAAGCATATATAGCGTAAATTATTTGCATTCTTGTTTGATAGAAGGAGAGGACATGAAACATTCTGTAGGAATGAGAACCACTTGGTGAAACTATTGTTGGTGAAACTCACTGAAATAGCCGCCCACAACATTTACCCATTGCCTCGTGGAATATGTGCGCGATTTAAAACTCAAATTTGAAGGTGTAAAAGGGCGTGAATGGGTGTAAAATGGGTGTGTATATGTAGGGCGGAAAGAGCGTGGCGAATCATAGTGGTCAGCTGCTGCCTACTCAACAATCGACGTGATAGTTGTTTCTTCAATTTTTGCCAGTTTGAAATTTATGCATTTGGGTCGAAAATGATAGGTTCCAGTTTCATTTAATGACAACCAAGCAGGTAAAAAAAAAACTCCACGATGACAACCCCTTTTCCGAAATTCCGTTGCCACCCATCACAGCCTCCATTTTTCCCATATTCCTTTTTTCCATAAACAAAAAACCACCCCATATTTCCCCCTCACCCTATCCCCCCTATCCCCGTCACCCACGATCAAAAAAAAATTCTTGTATTGTCGATAAAATTCACTGGAGTTGTCAATCCAATTGCCGAGTGCCGCCAAAAAGTGCAAAAGAACTGAGGGGGAAATATAGGCGTGGATGCGTAAAGAGTACATAAAATACTAGAAAAAGGTTGGAAAAATCGTTGCAAACTCTGCGCCCTCAGAAAGAGAGGGGGAGAGCGGAAAAAAAAAGTTTTTTGTGTGTGCAGTCTCAGTTGAATAGCGAGCGCGGCTAACTAAAGAGGCGATGGAGCTGGTAATTTTTGCATTGCCACCTTCGTCAGAAACGAATGAAAAGCCTGCTTGCAAATCAATGCCGCTTTTTTATGTGCAAACCCTGAAGCACACGCTGCTTGCGCGCAAAACCCAAAGCGGACACGAAGAAATTTCAGAAAAAAAAAGTACACAAAAAAAAAAACATTTGCTTGCATGCAAACAATCTGAATTTATATATACAAAACCGTCCGCACACGAACACGAGGATAGGCATGCGAAAAATATCCTACGCATAGCAGTCCTCCATGGTGTGCTTATGTGTACGGAGCAGCACGGAATGGGGTGTGTGTAGGGTAAAAAATGGAATGTGTGGAGCGTATTTTAAAAAAAGAATAGTGGGAACCACATATAAAGTGTATAAGAAGCATTAAAAAATCATAAACAAGTACGATTTGTTATTTTTGTTCTTTCATGAATTGTATACCTGTTTGGAAGGGAGGGGGGAAATGGACGACGGATTTGTTTGTCCACGTTTGTTGGTTTTTAAAATGTAGATTGCATCTCACCTGAGTTTTCTGTCAAACGATTGAAAGAATGAATGGTCTGTAAAGAAGAGCACGAAAAAGGCTTGGAGGAATACGAACAAATAGTAAAAATTTTAAATATTAAAGACATTAATTAATAAAAAGTTGACTAGAGAGTTTAGTCCCATGTGTGAGAATTTGTGTCTGTTGCAAATCTTATGTACTTGAATGTTTGCTGGGGGCCGAAGGCCAGTCGTGCTATATTTGGTCATAAAACCATCATTAAGCTAACCAAATATAGGCTATAGGTTATCTTACATCGGTTATTACAGGCCTTCTCCCCAACCCTTCTTAATTATATTAATTTGGATTATATTAATTACTTTATTTATAATTATACGGTAATACCTTATGTCAAATGAATGAAGGTCATTCCATTTTAGTTTGTGGAGGGGGAGGTGGGTGTTGGACGGACGATTCTTTTGGCAGGTAGGCAGATTGTAGGCTACGCTCAAGTTTGTGGAATGTGGTGGGTGGGTGGGAGTTGGACGGCGCGTCGTTTCGCAAGGTTTGGCTGGTAAGCTAGCTCGCTCGCTCTGTTCGGAGAGAATAAACTTCGATATGTGAGGAAGCAGGGATAGAAGGACATTGTGCCGACATTATGGCAAGGTAAGTAATTCTTTTTGGGCGTTTGTAGTTTGAGAACTGTTTCAAATCACTGGTAATAGCCTAATAGGTTTATAGGTAGGAATGAAAGTCATTCCAATTTAGGTTGTGGAGGGGGGGGGGGGACAAAAGAGTTAGACGGAGGGAATAAACTTAGTTATGAGCCAGCCAGACATGTGAGCGTTTGCAGGTAAAGGATTTCATTTGGGATATCCCGGCAAGTTAAGTAATTCCTTTTGTACGTTTTCATTGCGTTACGGTTTTCGACGCTGTATAATTTTGGTTGTGGTGCGTTCCCGTCGCGTGATCTGGAAGTGTCAAAAGTGTTGAGTTATCGGCAAAAGTGTGGGTTATCGGCAAAAGTGTGGGGTAACTTGATAACCCACACTTTTTGCGATGACGCACACTTCCGCTCACGGTTAACGAGATTTAACCTACGAAAATTTAGCATGGCGTTGAGTTAGCGTGACGTCAAAGCCGTGGTGTAAGTCATCGTTCATCAGACAGGTCAAATTTGGGGAAATTATTCAAAGCTTATCACACACTGAACGGCAAGACACAAAATGGCCTTTCGATTAACGGTTAGAATCCGCTAGTATAGGTTATATATTCACACAATGCTGCAATCTTGGCACTTTTTCTTTCTCTGTTGCCATGTTATGTAAGCACTGAAGGGGTTAAAGACGTACAATTTTGAACATAATTTTGAATGAAGCTCCCTCATCTACAATTTAAAAAAAAACAAAAAACAAACTTATGATTGCAGGACCGGCAAGGGTAGGATTCAACGGGGGGGGGGGG